>JAMPIV010003548.1:0-44474 GCA_024509875.1 Oreohelix idahoensis
TAAGGGATTATGTTTCGAATTATTTATTATTATCTAATACACTGTATGGAGGGTCTGATGATCTAGTTTTTCATTTTAATATACCTTACTTCTTAATTGTAATCAGATACTGTAATGTATGCTTTTATACTACTTATAATGTTGCATCGCCTCTGAACTAATACCTTAAGTATGCTGGAGAATGTCTGGATACCTAGCAATAAAAGATGAGTAAGAGGAAGGGATAAATGCAAGACGGGCCTATATGCATGATTCTCATCTTTCAGTCAATACCCTTTACCTCCCTAAGGAGCATAGGTCATAAAACTGGATCTCGTGTAGTGGAGGCGTCAACAATTCACTCCCTGTGGCAGTATCTGCTTGGGACTCAAAGTTGCTCACCTGTGGGAACATTTTTCGCATGCGCTGACAACACATGAAGTCCCAGCTATTTCAGCAGATTTCCAAATTGTCACGAGTTCTTATTATATGCCACCATTATCTGATTACGTTTCTAATTATGTCTTATTTACTGTATGAATTGTTTTGATTGTGTTTGTTAGTTTTTTTTTTTTTTTTTTTTTTTTTTAAGGTATTAATTTTTGTTAATCTATTTTAATTAATAATTCCCCCCCCCCCCCCACCCCCCCCTTAAATTTGATTATGTCTGGATGTTACAAATGTATGTTATTATTTTACCTCGATAATTTTGTACGCTTAAATAATGCTAAAAATACATGTGCTATTGAAAGGATACGGTATGTAAGATGACAGAGAGAAGAAGGGCAGAATGTAAGACAGGCCTGCGTGCCCAATTCTTAATCCTTTGAAAATATAGTTTGTTCGTTCGTTCGTTATCTATCTATCTATCTATCTATCTATCTATCTATCTATCTATCTATCTATCTATCTTTATTTATTTTAAAAACATACTTTAATTATGATGATTATTGCAAATGTTTGATGTTATATTACTTTTATAATGATAAATGCCTTAATAATGCTTAAAGTAAATGTGAGGATGAAAGGATACAGTATACATGATGAGAGAGAGAGGAAGGGCAGAATGTCAGACGGGCCTGCGTGCCCAATTCTTAACCCTTTGAAAATAAAGTTCGTTCGTTCGTTCGTTCGTTCGTGTTTCCCTGTTCCAAGAAGTCGAGAAGAATCACACCCTTCTCATCCCAAATATATATATATATACGAGGGACGGTCAAAAAGTAATGCCTCGTAATTTTTAATTTCATTCAATAGGCAAGAAAACAGATAAAATTCACATTGAAATGTAGCCCCAAGTCTGAACTTCAAAAATTTATTTCTCAATGTAGTCTCCGTTATTTGTTACAGTTTTTGTCCAGCTTCTCATAAGGGCATGTATCCCCGCACGGTAAAAATTTGTGTCCTTTTTCCTAAGGCACTGGCGTTTAAGGGTCTCGGTGTCCTCAAAGTGATGTCCGCGAAGATCTTCTTTCAGTGGTCCAAACAGATGGAAGTCAGAAGGTGCAAGATCGGGACTGTAAGGGGGATGTGGTAATAATGTCCATCCAAATTCTGCAATCGCATCAATGGTGCGTTTAGCGGTGTGTGGCGTGGCATTATCGTGCAACAGTAGTGCAGTTCTCTGATCTTTTAATGGGTAAAGTCGCCGAAGACGACCTCTAAGCTTCTTCAAAAATTCAATGTAACGGTCTGCATTTACCGTGTTTCCCTGTTCCAAGAAGTCGAGAAGAATCACACCCTTCTCATCCCAAAAGACGGAGGCCATAACTTTCCCTACAGATGGTGAACTTTTGAACTTCTTTCTTGTCGGCGATGTTGTGTGATGCCATTCCATTGACTGCCTCTTGGATTCTGGTTCAAAAAAATGAACCCAAGTCTCATCACCTGTCACAATATTCGATAAAAACTCTTCTACTACAGTTTCATAATGGTGCTGGAGGTTGATGGCCTTTAGCATTGAGGAATTCTATGACATAACGTTGTTTTAACCAAAAATCTTTGGCAGCCATTTTTAAAATGTTACAGTGGTGCCACCTGTTACTGAAACAGGTTGGTAATGCTATACAGTGCAGAAGAGTGTTTGAGGAATCCTGCTAAATTTACAAATTGCACACCGATGCAGTATTTACATACATAAAAAATAGGAGGCATTACTTTTTGACCTTCCCTCGTATATATATATATATATATATATATATATATATATATATATATATATATATATATATATATATATATATATATATATATATATATATATATATATATATATATAGTAATTTGCCGAACTTCGCTCAGACTTGTTAATTTTAACGCCTTTGAAGAATTCTTCGTTCAAATTCTGTATGAAGGGAAATTTTTGACACCATCGCCGCCGAGTAGACGTGGTCCCACGATCAAATCGTCTCTTTGATCTCGTCGATCCGTAGCTTAATTGCGTTTTCACGGAACGAACGGACAAAGGGGAGGTAATTGTAAATTATCTCCCATGGTTCCAAATTATCTACTCCTTCTACTCAAATTATTTCCCCTGATCCAAAATTACGACTCTTTTGAAATATTCGCCCCTTCTACGCGTTTCGTCTCTCACTGTTTGATCCTATTACGACGAATTTAATCGCTGGCTTCATAATTACAGGTAACCGGCTGAACGTTAGCTAAATAGGTCTGTTGGTAACATTCCTAAGGAAATAGAACACAGAAAATAAAATACGCGTGCTAAATTAGAAAAAGAGACAGATCTCTAAGTGTAGGAGGGTTTTATGCTAACAAAACGTGCGTAGGTGAAAGCCAGGTGAAAAAAAATGTAGATAATGAAATAGACAAATAAAAGCTATTATCATAATACTTCACAATGATGATAGTAATTCTGATGATGGTGATGATGGTGACAGTGGTGGTGATTATCATGATGGTGTTGGTGGTGATCATTATGATGATGGTGGTGATGATGATGGTGATGGTGGTGTAGATTATGATGATGGTGATGGTGGTGATGATAATGAGGATGATGATGATGATAGTGATTATGATGATGGTGACGATGATGATGTGATAATGATAATGGTGATGAAGATGATGGTGATGATGATGGTGGTGGTGATGTTGATGATGGTGATTGTCATGTATATATGTAAACAGTGCAACAGTGACGCAACCACCTTTGCTTCCCCATCTAAGGTTTATAATTTTTGCTACGCAAAAACCATGCAATTCGCTGACTGAAGACTCATTGTTGAAGCCACGCCTACTTTTTTCTGTTTACTTGCGCTGACAAGTTGTTTACCTACGTTCGTGCAGGTTAGATAACAGTCAGCGAGAGCATAATTCGCTTATCTGAATTATCACGCGAGCTGATTGCTAATCATCATTGGTTGATAGACAGAAGCGCGCACAGAGATATAATCAGGTCCTTTGAAGAGAGGCGACGGGCAGGAAGTTTGCCGCGTAACGGTTTGATGTTCAACATTTCAGGGGACTTAAGCAAGTCAAGGGGCGATAAGATTATTCCAGTACATTGGAAGTATTTGATCTACGGCAGTGGACGAAATCTAAGGAAGCCAGTTCGCTCGGCTAATGTCTCTGTTGTTGGTCGGCATCGATGAGCAGAAAATCTTTACCTCGGGAGTCGAACTCGTTGATTTTCCCTGATACGGGCGAAGGCGTGAATTCTCGTAATCTTTAGTGAAATAACACCATTTCTGTATAAATACTCCGTCTTCCCAAAGTCAGTTATCTAGGGGCTTAGAAAGTTTGGAAAATCTAGCTCGTTATTCTAGAGCCATTGTGAAAGTGTGTTATAGCATTCCGTGTAGAATTTGTCAGTTCTGATTGCGGTAATAGATATTAGCATTTAAGTGATTTAATGTGTTAAGTTTATCATTATAATTCACTGGGATTTTCTACGTGCTAAGACTAGCGAATAAAAAAAAGCATAGCTAAACTTTTCCAGTTGTAATGTGGATTTAATCACCCGCTATCACCCAGAAAGAGATGTTTTAATTGACTAATAAATACACTAGGCGACTGACAATTGACGGAATATTAATTCACTTCTAATTCATTATGTGTAATTATATAAGTGACTAGTGTAATATCATGTGGCGAAACAAATAGCTAGTAATGACAAGCGATATTTGTAAAGTAGTCATAATTAAATTAACACTGATATTGTGCGCTGAGTTTTTTACCGGGCGGGAAGGGGAAGGCGCATACCTAAAACCCAACCCGTACCAGTTGAGCGAAGCGTGATATGATAGGCTAAGACATGGGTTCTTTTTAATTTAATTAAATGACGGAGAGGATAAGAGATCTTACCCTTACGCGTGATAGGATAGGATATTAATATTGTGGTTAAATGTTTTGTTTTCTTCCTAATTTAGTACTGATCACAAACCAGCTGCTAGCGGTCTAAGAGCACCAGTAACCATTCTTATTATTAGTATCGGGTCTTCGATGTTAACCTGTTCGGAACTCTTGCTTCATCCAGAGAGAATCCAAAACTATAAACAATAAGAATAATCATAACTTCTTCTCTTCTTCGATCCTTAACCACCGACCGTCAAAGCAGTCAGTGGCCATCACGCCTAGTGGCGTCTTGTAGGGCAACAACAAATTGATTCCACTTTGCACGGTCGGTGGCCATCCTTCGTACAGTGCCCCAACTCTGGTTCATTCTTTGCATCTCAGCCTCCACAGTCCTCCGCCAAGTTGTTTTTGGTCGGCCTCTCTTTCGCTTTTCTTCAGGGGTCCAAAGCATAACTGTTCTTGTGATGGCATCGGGGTCTCTTCTGAGGACATGACCAACCCAGCTCCAGCGTCTGCCAGCTATGATGGTGTGCATGTCCTCTTGCTTGCTACGAGTAAGCAGATCTTGGTTGGTGATGGTATTCGGCCAAAAGATTCGGTGAATTTTTTTTAGGCATGTTGTGTGAAAAGAGGACAATTTTGACATTTCCTTCTCTGTGACTCTCCAGCATTCCGCACCATAGAGAAGCACAGAAAGCACGCAACTCTGGTATAATCTTAATTTTGTGCTTGTGCTGTATTGGGAGGACTTCCAGATGTTATTTAGGCTAAAGAAGGCTGTTCTTGCCTTATTCATTCTGATGTTGATGTCTTTGCCTGCCCCACCGTCTGGTGTTACTATGCTTCCTAGGTATGTGAAGGTATCTGTCTGTACCAGTTGCTGATTCCTTACTGATATGGGCTCAGGGTTGCTCACATTGAGCGTCATGACCTCAGACTTCTTTAAATTGATGTTCAAGCCCACCTGCTGGCTAAATTTATTAAGTCTATCCGTTTTTTCCTGGATGTGTTGATGTGAATGTGCCAGCAGTGCAATGTCATCTGCATATTCCAGATCTTCCAATGTAGAAAATGTAGTCCATCTTATTCCTCTTGGACTGCCCTCTGTTGTCTGGCGCATCACCCAGTCTATGACTGTTAAAAATAGAGTGGTTGATAAGGGGCATCCCTGTCGTACTCCTGTGTTACGTGCAGTCTTTGATATCTTACAATATTATACATTGGTATACTTGTTATGTTCGCAAATATTTTGTAAACAAAATAGATACTTTTTAGTGCTTAAGGAAAAGTCATTATTGAGTTACTTCCCTTGAAAGTTGTGTCGTCTCTTTCGATCGAACTCCGCGGATGAATCCAGTTTTACTGCGATTTATTCTTTGTTTGGGTAGTAATAGATTGTTCTTGCTTCAGAATATCTATGGCCTGAATTTATGTGTATTGTTTGTCTGAGTAGGACGAGTCTGTCTTATATCTGTATATCTTTACATATCTAAGTCGAACTATATGTTCTTTTTGTGCATAGAAAGGTCAAAAGGGCTGTTCGGCGGATGTGTCGCTAGAGAGGTGTGTTTTGGCTTCGCCCTGATGATGGGGGCTGTGTTTTTTCTATGTCGGCTTGTCGCCGGAAAAAGTGATCTCTATATTTATG
Organism: Oreohelix idahoensis; assembly: GCA_024509875.1. NCBI lineage: Eukaryota > Metazoa > Mollusca > Gastropoda > Stylommatophora > Oreohelicidae > Oreohelix > Oreohelix idahoensis. Next base: position 5,936 of record JAMPIV010003548.1, read on the forward strand.
GGGAAAGTGATAGTGGTCTAGACCTATCGTGTATGCTTTACCCCAGTGTTTATTCTTATTGCCAAGGAATGGCAGAATCATATTTCTGATACGCAGGTAATAAAAGATACTCTTTTGAACTCTCGTACGAAGCCACCGTTTTTCGATAGGTATGATTTGTACATCTGAGAGGATGCATTTAACTAGATGGAAAACGACTCTGATTCCTAGCAGCACTATATCCTATAGAATGCAGTCAATTGTATCATGATAGAATCTACAGAGCAATGAAACATTTAATGAATGACTAACTTTAAGACAGATTCATTATCTGTATCCAAACGTGAGTGACAGCTCACGAGAGAAGCCATCTTGTAACCAAACATTTAGTGACTTTCAAGAAGAGAAAAGGGATGCCCGTATTATCGCTTGATTAGTCCAGAGATCACTGCTACACATGAGAACCCATTGCTAGCGGTTCAATTTGATTATATGGAAAAATCTGTGCTGGACATTATGTTAAGGAATCTTCGCTAGACGAGGTTAGGTCTAGAAGCCATCTTGGATATTGTTTATAATCTGACGTGCTTTGTCAGTAAACTCAGATGATATATATATGGGCAATACTGAGTGCTTGGCTACTGACAGTCCATTATACTATTATTCTACATGAGTGCCCATGTAACATTGCAAGACCATTTATCCACTGTACCATGATGTATTATGCCAACCTGTGATTTGTCACTATCTGTGCTGTCGATTGTGTACGTCCAATTAAACTGTAGTAAAGGTACACAGTCGTTGGTGTCGATGACTTCCAGCCATACATGAGTGTGAGAAAAGAACATTTGTCAACACCACGAACTCTTCTTATCATTCGCATATTATACACTCAATCTATGTCTACACACCACTGCGTAGGTCAAGTTGACATTCCATACTCAAACCACGAGCAACACAACAACACAGTATTTAACTCTGGTGATGTTCGAGTGAGATTCAGATTTTTCAGCATGTCTCTTGCTCAGGGCAAGGGTCTTGTATTAAAAGAGTTTATCAACTGATGATGACGTCTGTCTTCCAAAAAAGAGACCTTATCATCCTGTCTTCACCTCGAAGGTTAGGTTGCTCAGCCCAACACTACACGTAAAGTTGGCATAGAGGCTTTTTATGATTGACACTATGCAGCTTGGAATTCCATAAGCCCTCAGTATTTTCCATAAACTGTCCCTATGTATGCTGTCAAAAGCCTTTTCAAAATCAACAAAATTTATGTAAAGCTGTCTTTGCCATTCTGAGCACTGCTCTATAATGTTCCTGAGAGTGAATATATGGTCTACACATCTTCTGTTCTTTCTAAATCCTGCTTGTTCTTTCCTCAGTTTGTAGTCTACTGCCTTTGAAATTATCTGTATAATTATCCTGCCTAGTATTTTCTGGGAACTGAGAGAAGAGTGATTCCTCTCCAATTATTGCAGTCTGAAAGATCTCCCTTCTTGGGTAATTTGACAATTATTCCTTTGTTCCACTCTGATGGTGTTGTCCCCGTTTTCCACACTTGTGCAAATAGTGGTTCTAATAGTTCTGCTGCTAGCTCAGGGTCTGTCTTAAATAGCTCTGCATTTAAGTTATCATGGCCCGGAGCTTTACCGTTCTTTAACCCTTTGATTGCTGTGATGATTTCTTCTTTTCGTGGAATGTCTGTATTTACATCTAGATCGTTTTCAGCCTCAGGAACATTCAATTGTGTCTCTGGTATTTCCTTGTTCAGAGTTTCTCTGAAGTGCTCCGCCCATCTTGTTTCTTGTCCCTCTGCTGTCTTGATGAGATTTCCTTGCTTATCTCTTACTAATGTAAAATTGTTTGCACCTTGTTTTCCGCTGATGAATTTAGTTATTTTGTATACTGTGCTTTGTTCATTTCTCAGTGCTGCCTCTTCTGCCTGTTTTGCAAGATCGTCTAGGAAATTCCTTTTGTTGGCTAGGGTTTGGCGTTTAACTTCCCTGTCCAGTTGACTGTACTGTTCGCTATATAGTTGCTTTAACCTGGGGGACTTCGCTTCTGTTTTCTTTCTTTTCATTTCCTTTCTCATCTTTATGGTGTTTAGTGTTTCTGGTGTTATCCAGTCTTGCTTCTTCCTTTCCTGGAATCCTAAGCATGATTTGCTACTTTCCTTATATATTGTTGAAATGGTGTTGAAATTCTGGTCTATATCATCAGTCAATGTCTTTTCCTGGCTTTTGGCAAATTGATATCGTTTCTTAATGTCGGCCGCAAAAGCTTTTCTGGTAAGGGGGTCCTTCAATTTGCTGATGTCAAACCTTTTCTGTGCAGTTACAGTTGGTCCAGCCCTTCTTAGTTTCACTTTCAGTTTTGCTACTACTAAATGGTGATCGCTTCCCACATCTGCACCTCTTCTTACCTTCACATCTTGTAATGCATGTCTCCATCTACCGTTAACCATGATGTGGTCTATCTGGTTTCTGTCCCGACCATTTGGTGATTCCCATGTTAACTTGTGAATTTCCTTATGTGGGAAAAGTGTTCCTCCAATGACCAGGTTGTTAATGCTACAGAAACTTATTAGCTTATCCCCATTTTCGTTTGCTATTCCACTGCCGCATTTCCCCATTGTTCTTTCATTATATGTATTGTGTGTACCAACTTTCGCATTGAGGTCTCCCATTACTATAACAAGATCATATCTAGGTGTGTCCTCCATTTCTTTCTGCAGTTGTTGATAGAATTCATCCTTGACCTACTCATCGCTATCATTCGTTGGTGCGTAGCATTGTATTATTGTAGTGTTGGTGAATCTCCCTCTCAATCTTAATCGTATCAGTCTGTTGTTGATGGGTTTCCATTCCAGTAATGTCCTTTCTATCCCTTTCTGTAGAATAATGGCTACGCCTTCACTGTGCTGTCCATCCTCTCTTCCAGAGTAAAGTACTGTTTCTCCTGTTGCTGTTTTAACTTTTCCTGCCCCTGTCCATCTGCTCTCGCTTATCCCCAGGATGTGTAACCTATAGTTTCTCATTTTTGCCGTGACCTGTCTTAGTTTACCTGTCTCGTACATTGTCCTGACATTCCAAAATCCTATTCTTGTATCCTGTTTTGCGGTCAGGACATCCGTTTTCATGTCAGTGGCTTCCTTTCGGCTTTCACCACTGACAGTCATACGAGCCACAGACTCCGAATGTCCATCCCGCAGCAAAGTTTGTTTATTTGATGTTGTTTCCGTAACTTCATTTTTTTTTACATAGACAGGGGTGTCAGCCCTATGCTAAAACCCCCAACCTGGAGGACCAGGGTACCAGCTTTTGTCTGACCCCTACCCACACAGACCAGTCCAGCTTGGTTGAACCTACCAGGAGTAAAACTCTCACTGGCATAGCTCTGGGGATTGTCAGGGTACGCAAGCTGCCATACCGCTACAAGGTATAGGTACCATTGATGGCAGAATAATCATAACTGGACATACAAAATACCCAGATTTTGCATTCAATTTTATCAGCCCGCTGTGGCCAAATATATACATATAACATATTTTTCCGACTACAGACAATTGTGTTTCCAAGTGGATTTATCCAGGAGAATACATGGTTTCATAATCGGCACTCAACCCCAGAGAGAAAAACCGATAGGATATACCCTCATCATTTATTTTTTTACTAAGTTTACCAACCAGATGTTTCCTTCAACTATTGGAAGTACTGTCTACTGTCTACTGTGAACACTAGATGGTGGTTTACATTTTGCTACATAAACTATCTGATGTGACATTATCATATCCAATAAGCACCACCAAAGTAGGCGTTCCCCATTAGAAAAATTAATTATTCGTGGAGGAACTGGGGCTCACTTCGGAGAAGCACAAGACTTGATTATAATACATGTACATTGATGTTTACGTTTAAGAGGGATTATCCAAGTATTAGGTAAGGTGTGATTGATGTGGCCACGAATGACAGAATGAGAGGAAATACGTTCTAGTTACGGAAAATGTACGATCCTTTATTTTCTTTGAAATTACTGTTATTTTACGGGATAGCTTAACTGGGAACTTTGTTCTTTGCTTTATTGTCTATTCTATACCCTAGTGTTAAACTTTGACCTTTTGGGTTATTTACTTCTTGCGGGATCTTTTCTCAACAGAGGGGAGGGCACTTATGGGGTTATTTTCACAATTCTGTAAACCTATGATTTAATTGATTTATATATGTTTGATGTTGTGAGAAGTTTAAATGATAATAAACTAAACAAAAACTTAATTAATTGTGTTGGTCAGCCCAGCCCATACCCAATCTCCATTTACCATAGTTTTCGCGTTGGTGTGTCTTGTTGTCACATAACTGTGTGTGTGTGTGTGTGTGTGAGTGGTTAAACGTATATGTTACATGTATGGAGAGTAGGACTGTCTCAATCCAGTGACAGATTCTACTCTTAAACTATTCATTCGTGAAATCTATTTCTTATACTTCATTTCTCACTTATTAACCACTTTTTCTGTTCTATTCAGACGGGACCAAATCTATCTCTAATACCTATCTATATTTACGACAGTGATGATGACGATGACGAAGACTGTATTATAAGCAAATTTTAAGCCGTTTATATACTGCTCAAAAAAAGTTAAAGGCCACTTTCAATTTTTAGGTCATTTCAACTAAGCTGTTTTTTTTTAAACCTGAACACTCAGTCAAAAAAGTTTTGCTGCATTTTGTTGCATGCTTAAACAATGTTTGTTAATCTGACAATAAATCAAATCTGTGTTACGTGTGTGTACCTCCAAGGTCAATCAAATGCACGTGGTGGAAAGGGAAATAATGCATGTTTGAAAATGCTTCCTATGGCAAAGCCTGTTGATAACATTGCTAAAATTTGCTTTTCACGTGCAAGTCGTGACTATGGTGAACACATTTCACCACTTTTCGGAAGGAACGGGCAATGGGTATGTTTGTAACATTTACCATTTTAGCCATGGCTCAGCGTGTCTTGTCGTCTTGTGGTAGACCTTGGACGTCCTGACCTGCGTTGTTCTGCGACACTGCCGGTTGCATTATAACGATCAGGCAGAGTTTGTATGACAGAGGGGGCAACTCCTAATCTCCTAGCAACTTCTCGCAGCCCTACATCATCCTGCAGCCATGCCATCGCTCTCCATCTGTCAACATTGGTCAAGCGTCTTAGCTGAGCCATGTCTAAAATGGTAAATGTTACAAACATACCCATTGCCCGTTCCATCCGAAAAGTGGGTGAAATGTGTTCACCATAGTCACGACTCGCACGTGAAAAGCAAATTTCAGCAGTGTTATCAACAGGCTTTGCCATAGGAAACATTTTCAAACATGCATTATTTTCCTTTCCACCACGTACATTTGATTGACCTTGGAGGTATACACACGTAACACAGATTTGATTTATTGTCAGATTAACAAACATTGTTTAAGCATGCAACAAAATGCAGCAAAACTTTTTTGACTGAGTGTTCAGGTTTTTAAAAAAACAGCATAGTTGAAATGACCTAAAAATTGAAAGTGGCCTTTAATTTTTTTTGAACAGTATATAATGTCACCCAACTGCTGTGTGGTGAGGTTGTCAGTTTTCAGAGGATGATGCTTTGACAATGGTACTGATGTTGATAATAATGCCTGTATTAATAATTCATCATCATCTCAACCCGTACCTCGTCATGGGTCGTAGGGGAGCCATGGTGGAAGCATCAGCAGACAAGGTCCTCCACTGCTCTCTATCCTCAGCAATGCGTACGTGTGGAAAAACCGTGCCCTGTCCTTTCTTTGATGTTATCAGCCCAGGATTTTCTTTGCCTTCCTCTTCTCCGTTTACCTTCGACTGTTCCCTGGAGGATCGTTTTCGAAAGGGAGTCATGACGAGTTACATGCCCAAACCATGCAAGCTTTCGACGTTTCACTACTGACAAAAGTGGTTCTTGGTGGCCTGCATATGTGTTTATTTTCTCTCTAACATAGACATTTGTTTTGTGCTTTTTTATAGCAAATGAGCAAAATTCTTTTATGACATTTATACTCGAAAGCCTGAATCCTTCGCTCCGTATCTGCAGTGAGTGTCCAGACCTCATACCCATACAAGAGATTAGATAATACAAGTGATTTGTATAATTTGATCTTCACGGGAAAATTGATGTTATTTTTCCAGATCACATTCAGCCTTGTCATGGCAGCCGAGGCCATCTCAAGTCTTGTCTTGATTTCTTTACTTGATATTCCATCACTACATATAGTGGACCCCAGATATTTAAAGGTGTCAACTTCTTCTAACATTTGCCCATTTAACGTAATGTTGGTCGGAACATGTTTCTTATGGCTATTCACCAATATCTTGCTTTTTTCTATATTAATTTCCATCCCATACGTTCTTGTTACTTTCTCCAGTCTGGAGGTAAGGTCTTGAAGTTCTGATTCTGTTCCAGCTATAAGATCGATATTATCAGCAAAACGTAGATTGCAAAGAGGTCGGCCTCCAATCGATATGGTTGTTTTGTAATTAATAATTAGGTTAATGTTAATTAAGAAAACAATAGCCAAAACAAGTAAATACAAGTTTTATTGTTAATGAAATATTAAAAATGTTGACTATTTAATGAACAGAACTTAAGGAACAGTACATCCCTAAAATTGTAACATTAATTTAAAAAAAGAAGAACCATAGTAAAGCAGTATTCACGAAGGAAACAAAGCAAACATGGATAACACATAAAGTATGAAATACCCCACCAGTACAATAAATTTACTGTGAATAGTCAAGTAAGAAGCTGCATGTTCTGTTGTAAATAGCTTTCAATAGATAACATCCATTATAAACAACACAACAATGCAAATAATAAGACACAAAAAGGAAAATAAACATTACACTGAAAACTCCAATTACAATAAAATGTGTTTGACCGTGGCCGATGCCCAGGCAGTGGTGAGCCGTAGTGTAATAAAGCTACACGAAGCAAAATTAAAATACTTTGTTAAAATTATATTATTGGAGCCGTGGTAGAACAATGGTTAGTGTACTGGCTTCCTAGCTCAGTGGTCCATGGTTCGATCCCCATTTGAGGTGCGGTTTTGTTAGACTGCAAACGGCTCCGGGGTCGACCCAGCTTCACGAATTGGGTACCAGAGCAACTCTGGGAAGGTTAAGACGGCCGGCGTGATACTTAACACATCATCCCTAGTGTGCCGATGGTCAAGAAACTATGGGCTTAACACTATATTTCCAAAATGCATCAATGGGCGTGTCACGGGATCCTTTACCTTATTTTAATATTATATTATTTGCTCCAATACTATGGTTATTTTTAGCGCCCTTACACACACACTATATATATACAAAAATGCGTGATGCATGTGGGAGACTATAGTGTTGGTCTTGAGCTGTACTCACAAAATTGTCTTTATAAGCAACACAAGTGCAGCCTAATCATTGCACAACAATATGCCTCAACGACGAAAGCTGAGTGTTATTGATAAAGGAAGAACCATTGCGTGGTTGCAGGAAGGTCTTACTGTCCGAAATGTCGCTCAGAGGCTTGCAGTATCTCATTCAGTTATTGTCAGACGGCAGCAGCGCTTTGCCCAGACTGGAATCGTCGAGGAACGGCAAGGCACAGGTCGTCCTAGAGTCACTACACCTCGAGAAGATCGCTTAATTCAGAGGCAAGCACTGCAACGGAGAACTGCAAGTGCAAATGTTATCAGACAGTTCCTCAGAGATGCTACCAACACTGTAGTCAGTGATCGGACTATTCGGAATCGCCTTCACGATGCCAACCTTCGTGCTTGTCGTCCAGCCATTCGACCACACTTGACTGCTGCCCGCAGAGCAGCTCGTTTAGCATGGTGTATGCAGCACGTGCAGTGGCGACGTGCACAGTGGGCTAACGTTATGTTCACGGATGAGTCCCGATTTGTCTTGGAGCCTACAGATGGACGAATCAGAGTATGGAGGCGTCGTGGTGAACGCTTTAGTGATGCTGCAGTCATCGAACGTAACCGATATGGTGCTGGATCAGTGATGATGTGGGGAGGCATTAGTTTACTCCACAGAACCCCCCTCTATCATGTGATTGGGAATCTGAATGGTGACCACTACCGTGACGAGATTCTACAGCCTCTTGCCATCCCAGCCCTGCAAGTTATTGGACATAATGCAGTCCTTCAAGATGATAATTCAAGACCACACCGTTCTCGTGGAGTAAATGCTTTCCTGCAAGAAGCGGGTGTCAATAGAATGGATTGGCCAGCAAACAGTCCTGATTTGAATCTCATAGAACATCTTTGGGACGAGCTTGGGCGACGAGTTAAGCAGCATCAGCCATCTCCTGCAACTCTGCATGAACTGCTTCTGGTACTTCAGCATCAGTGGCAGGCAGTGCCCCAATGCTTCATTCGCAAGCTCATCATTTCCATGCGACAGCTGTGCCTTGAAAGTATCGCCAATAATGGAGGACACACACGCTACTGACAATGTTGACCTTTGGTGTTATTCTCATTAATTTTGGAAATGAGGGTTGTATTGATTGCTGTGCTGTCATTTTACACACGTTAATGCAACCGTCATGAAAATAGTGTTGATTGTCACTGATAAGCTTGTCATGTTATATTTTGAAGTGCTGTGTTTTTATTTTTCATTTTCTTTTCACTTTGCACCCTTAATAAAAAATGGTCCTTAACTTCTTTTGAAGGGTATATATATATATATCGACATCCACTATAACTTTTCTTCGAAATACATCACATCTCTAGTCACAAACTGATAATAAGAATTAGTGTATGAAATAATATGATGAAAAATGCCTCTGATTAATGCGTCAAACTCGAAATAAAAATACATTAAAACAAATGTTCAGAAAATAATTCTCTAAGCATAGGGACCTACTTAAAGTATTTAGCACGCGGGTTGGTTCTTCCTTTAGCATCCTTCATAAATAAATACACAAAAATATAGTATACTTGCAAGTACATTATTAAACAGTGCAGCACTGTCATAGTCGTGTCCAAAGGTATCTCATTCTGGCTGTCTTTTGGGGCATATTGCCATCTCGTTCTTCCTTAATACGCCACTGATTAACACTTAGAGTTTCTCTCTCAGGGTTGCCCAGTCTATGGGTCCAGAAAAACATCTTCCACCGTCTACTCTGATATTTTCACCTGTGATAAACTCTGCTGCTTCAGACGCCAAGAATGACACTGCTTCAGCTACATCTTCTACTCTTCCACTTCTTTCTTTCAGGGCTTGCTTACATAGCTCAGTATTTCCAAACTCGGTATTAAGTTTATCGATGTCATCGCCGTAATTCCGTAAAATCCGAGTTGGTATGATTGCAGGATTCACTGTATTGACACGAATACCCTTCGGTCCCAGACCTACAGCCAAGCAACGAGTTAAATGGTCGAGGGCTACTTTTGATAGTGAGTAGATTGCGACTTCAGGATCAGCCACAGTGGAGAGAAAAGAAGATATATTGACAATATTTCCTTTGGATTTCTCCAGATATGGTACTGCTTGTTGTATAAGGAAAAACACAGATTTCAGGTTAGTATCCATTATACCGTTGTAGGATTCCTCTGTGGCAGTGACAACTGACTGGTTGGCATACACAGTCCCAGCACAGGCCACCAGAATGTCCATGCGTCCAAACTTTTCAACTGTCTGCCCCACTATCCCTTTCCGAACATCTTGATCGTTAATGTCACCTTGAACAGAAAGAAACTTGTCTTGAAAACCACCACTGACCTTCACCACCTTGTCTAAAACCACCTTCAGTCTGTCTTGATCACGTCCACACAGAGTGACTCGTGCACCCCGAGAAGCGAACATCATGGCGATAGCTTCCCCAAATCCGGAGCTGGCACCAGTTACTATAGCAACCTTCTTGCTGAAAAGTGATGCCATTGCGGTAAACCGATGGATCTAACTTGCGCTTAGACAAGTACGTAAGCAGTACGTAAGTTCTCAGATAAAATGTGAGTAATTTTTTATTTCGCCGTTAACTTAAATACAGACTGGATCTTTCAGCCTAGAGAATGACATTAAAATTATTTGCAAATGTCTCACTCGCTAGAATGGTTCTCGTCCTTTTTGGGTCATGTCACCTCTTGAGGAAGCCTTTAAAGCTGAAATAACTCTCCGTTCAATTTCGTCCCAATTAGTAATTAAAAATGTAAGAAAACAAAAGCGACACTCGTTAACAAATTAATTGACATATAAATGACACTGACAATTTACATGGATGGAGGAATTAAATTTCTTTGACGCGAAACAAGCTATAATTTAAAAATGAAATTATCAATGTGCCGGTTAGTACTTGCTCTTCTAGATTTTGATCACGTTTGAGATGCCAGGCTTCGTCAGAGCTAGTACGCATCGCAGATAATCAGCGAAATCTAACTTATTCCTTGCCGTTTTTTTTTGTCTTATGCTGGTCACTGTAGAAATCTACCCTCACAGCGATCTGCTGCGCCAGGTTGGCGTAAGAGAGAACTGGGTACACATCACCAGGATAGCCCAAAACGATGCTCCCTAGGGAAATGCAACTGCTCCCTGTGCAGGAAGCCTGCAGCTAACATTCACATGCTCTAACAGTGATGGTTTCTGTGACCATTTCTTTCTCATGATGAGGTTGCCAGCCTCACAAGAAGCCTGACATTATCACCACTTGCGACATGTAGTAACCATATTCTTCCTTTGTCGCAAATAAACTACACCCACACAAATTACGCTTCGGGGAGTAATATTCTAAATTTTAGAACCACTGCGCTTGACGGTAGTACATTACCAGGCTCGTGTTAATTTCAAAATTATACATTTTGCATTAACTATTAAATTTAATATTTTGATGTTCTAGTTTGACACGTTTTCAAGTTTTACATATGAGTTTTTAAACTAATAAATACTCACCTGAAGACAGATGTTGGACAAAAATGTGCAATCATGATCGAGTCAGATATTAGAGTTGATTATGGGGTGCTGATTCGGTTGGTAGTGGCAGAGTTGTTAGAGCATCTGCCCCTCGAGGCAAAGTTACCGAATTCAAAACCTGGTAGCGTTACGCTCCAGTTTACATAGCTGTAAATGTGTAATTCATTCTGCTCTTGAGTTAAGGAAGGCAAACCCATCGAGGAAGATAACCGGTAACTTTCAGCTGAGAATTGGAAAGAACTATAGTGACATTTCCAACTCTTCACTTCTGTTCTGTTGCAACTGGTGTTGGAGTACTATACATTTATGCACTGCTAAAGATTATGCTCAGTCATCAAGTCAAATGTAAAGCCAGTCATATTGCATGGCTCGAAAAAAAAATCTTTTTGTTCCACTCATTGTAGAGAGCTAAACAGTGTATGCAGCTCATTTTCTTTGTACATTTTAATCTTTCAACTTTTGATTAGCATTGACACAAGTTTTTTTGTATAATAACTAAAATAATGTAAAATTTGGTGAATAATATGGTTGATATAGTGCATTAATGCATGGATTTTAAAGTAAGAGGCATAATGAACTACAAGTATAGACTGCGTCGGATGGTGAACAGTGATTTGCTGATTAAATCAGTGTGTTTTTTCAAACAACGTGGTAAGGAAGTGTTTTATGTTAAACAAAGTTCTCGTAATGATTAACTTTCTTGTACATTCATCATCAATTTCATTCGACGACAGTGACAATGATTCTGAAAACAATAATGCTTAATTTTGACTTATAATCATAAAACAAATAAAAGATAAAACACGTTTTAACGACCCAGTTTTATTATTGTTTCTATTTCCACTAAAATCAGAAAATACATGTTTCATACATTCTATTACATAGAATAAAAGTGGTTAGGCGGTTAATATTAATAAGTAATGTATAGTTATTTTTGTAAACCTGGGAACGTATTTAGCGACTTACAGGCTGGTATGTACACGTTTTTTGGAGCCATCGGTGTAAAAATAAAAAAGGCAAGCTTTTATAAGAATAAAAGAATGGCTCTATCTACAATGTTCTACACACTAAGGCACACTCTACACCCTAAGGTAACCCCTACACCCTAAGAATGCATCTACTCCTTAAGGCAACCTCTACACACTAAGGCAACCTCTACACACTAAGGTAACCTCTACACCCTAAGGCAAGCTCTACTCCCTAAGGCAACCTTCTACTCCCTAAGAGAACCGCTACTCCCTAAGGCAACCTCTAAATCCTAAGATAACTACTCCCTAAAGCAACCACTAGACACTAAGACAACTTCTACCATGTAAGTCAACCTCTACTCCCTAAGGCAACCTCGACCCCCTAAGATAACCATTACTCCATAAGGCAACCTCTACCCCCTAAGACAACATCCACTCCCTAAGATAACTTCCACTCCCTGACCTCTACACACTAAGGCAACGTCTACACCCTAAGGCAACCTCAACACACTAAGGCAAACGCTACACACTATCGCAACGTCTCCACACTCAGGCAACCTCTACACACTAAAGAAACCTCTACTCCCTAAGGCAACCTCTACGCCTAAGACAACCTCTACCCCTAAGGCAACCTCTACTCCCTAAGGCAACCTCTACCCGTAAGACAACCTCTTCTCCCTAAGGCAACCTCTACTACCTAAGACCACCTTTATTCTCTAAGGCAATATCTACCACGTAAGACAACCTTTACTCTCTAAGGCAACTTCTACCCCATAAGACAACATCTACTCCCTAAGACCTCTACACATTAAGGAAACCTCTACATCCTAAGGCAACCTCTACACACTAAGGCAACCTCTACCACCTAATACAACATCTACTCACAAAGGCAACCTCTACTCCACAAGGCAACCTCTACACTATAATCCAACCTCTACAAAGGCAACCTCTACTCCCTACGGCAACCCTCTAAGACAACTACTCCCTAGGCAACCTCTACCCCTTAAGACAACTTCTACCCCTAAGACAACCTCTACTCCCTAAGGCAACCTCTACCCCTAAGACAACCTCTACCTCCTAAGACAACATCTACTCCCTAAGGCAACATCTACTCCCTAAGACAACCTCTACATGCTAAGAGAACCTCTACTCTCTACGACAACCTCTTCTCCCTAAGGCAAACTCTACTCCTCAGATAACCCCTACTCCTTAAGGGAACCTCTACCCCCTAAGACAACCTCTACTCATAAAGGCAACCTCTACCAAATAGGAAAGACTCTACTCCCTAATACAACTTCTATTTCTTAAGGCAACCTCTACTCCCTAAGAGATCCGCTACTCTCTAAGGAAATTTCTAAATCCTAAGACAACCTCTACTCCCAAAAGCAACCTCTACACATCAATACAATCTGCACCTCCCTAAGACAACCTCTACTCCCTAAGGCAACCTCTATTCCCTAAGATAACCTCTACTCCCTAAAGCAAACTCTACCCCCTAAGACAACCTCTACCCCCTAAGGCAACCTCTACCCTAAGATAACCTTTACTCCCTAAAGCAACCTCTACCACCTAAAAGAACCTCTACTCCCTAAAGCAACCTCTACACATTAATACAACCTTTACCCCCTAAGATAACCTCTACTCCCTAAAGCAACCTCTACTCCCTAAGACAACCTCTACACACTAAGGCAACTTCTACATCCTAAGGCAACCTCAACACACTAAGGCAACCGCTACACACTAACGCAACAACTCCACACTAAGGCAACCTCTACGCACTAAGGTAACCTCTACATACTAAGGCAACCTCTACTCCCTAAGGAAACCTCTACGACTAAAACAACCTCTACTACCTAGGCAACCTCTACCCATAACGCAACCTGTACTCCCTAAGACAACCTCTACTCCCTAAGGCAACCTCTACCAACTAAGACAACTTCTACTCCTTAGGAACCTCTTCCACATAAGACGTCTACTCCCTAAAGCAATATCTACCACCTGAGAACGTTTACTCCCTACGGCAACCTTTACCCCCTAACACAACCTATACTAACTAAAACAACCTCTACACATTAAGGAAACATCTACATCCTAAAGCAACCTCTACACACTAAGCCAACCCTACGGCAACCTCTACCTCCTAATACAACTACTCCCTAAGGCAAACTCTACTCCCTATGGCAACCTCTACCCCTAACACAACCTCTACTCCCTAAGACGACCTCTACCCCTAAGACAACCTCTACTCCCTAAGGTAACCTCTTCCTCTAAGACAACCTCTACCCCCTAAGACAACCTCTACTCCCTAAGGCAACCTCTCCTCACTAAGACCTCTACACTTGAATGAAACCTCTACACCATAAGGCAACCTCTACTCCCTATGCAACCTCTACCCCATAAGACAACCTCTACCCCTAAGACAACCTCTACTCCCTAAGGCAACCTCTACCCCTATGACAACCTCTAGCACGTAAGACAACCCCTACTCACTAAGACTTCTACACATTAAGGAAACCTCTACCCCTATGACAACCTCTACCCCCTAAGACAACCTCTAGTCCCTAAGGCAACATCTACTTCCTAAGACCTCTACACATTAAGGAAACCTCTACACCATAAGGCAACCTCTACACACTAAGGCAACCTCTACTCCCTAAGACCTCTACACATTAAGGAAACCTCTACACCATAAGGCAACCTCTACACACTAAGGCAACCTCTACTCCCTAAGACCTCTACACATTAAGGAAACCTCTACACACTAAGGCAACCTCTACTAATTAAGGCAACCTCTAGCCCCTAAGGCAATTTCTACCCCCTAAGACAACCTCTACTCTCTAAGGCAACCTCTATTCACTAAGACCTCTACACGTTAAGGAAACCTCTACACCATAAGGCAACCTCTACACACTAAGGCAACCTCTACCTACCGCAACCTCTACTCCCTAGGCAACCTCTACCCCCTAAGACAACCTTTACTCACTAAGGCAACCCCTACACCCTAAGACAACCTCTCCTCCCTAAAGCAGCTTCTACACTCTAAGACAGAATTTTTCCCCTAAGACAACCTCTACTTCCTAAAGCAACATCTACCCACTAAGACAAACTCCCTAAGGCAACCTCATCCCCTAAGACAACCTCTAATCCCTGGCAACCTCTACCCCGTAATACAACCTCTTCTCCCTAAGGTCCTCTCTACCCCCAAGACCTCTACTCCCTAAAGCAACCTCTACCCCCTAAGACAACTACCCCTTAAGACAACCTCTACTCCCTTAGACCACCTCCACAAAATAAGGAAACCTCTACACCCTAAAGCAACCTCTACACACTATGGCAACCTCTACTCCCTACAGCAACCTCTACTCACTAAGGCAACTACCCCCTAAGACAACCTCTACTACCTAACGCAACCTCTACCCCTAAGACAACCTCTTCTCCCTAAGGCAACCTCAACCCCTAAGACAACCTCTACTTCCTAGGGCAACGTCTACCCACTAAAACTACTCCCCAAGGAACTAGATTTATCTTTCTCTTTTAATGTCTAGGATTATTCCCACTTTCTCGTTGTGGTCAAATAGTGGTTCAATAAATAAATATTACTTTATAATTTCTATTTGTGTTTGAATATTTCTTTCCAACTTTCCGTTTAAATCTGACTTAGCCATTCAAGGATAATCGGTAGAATTTTTATAAGTATTCGTGTCTATTACTTTGCAGAACTCTTAACTTGACAGTAAAGAAAGGAATAGAGAACAAGGTGGCGAAATAAATGGTCAGGCGACAATCGTCATTAAACACAATAAGGGCCTACTCATCTTAGAAGACATGTCCAAGAATCCTCTGAGAAGTTGTTTCGGCAGGTTTGCATGTGAATAGCAAGTGACAACCATTTCCATCCATGCACTGACATCAAAGAGTAATGGCCCAGAGATTCTTGATATTGACAGTATGCATCATCGTCGTTTTGAATGAAGCGAAGACTTGAAATTTTGATAAGTAGGCCTAGACGAGTTTCAGTTTTGAAGATGATTTCAATGATGTCGGTTTATCTTTCTGCCGCCGACGTCACGTATTTCTGAGTTGCTGGATAGGCATGTTTCGGCCAAGTTTTGAACTTTTACAAATTATCAATTACATATGTTCTTCTTCCCCTCTTTGCTGACAAATGTTCATGGGTATCCATCATCGATACTGTAATACTGGAAACCTTGAAATTTGATAGAAGCCATAGTCAAGGTCGAGCGTTATCCTTGAAGTCGTACACTGTTGTCCTTGATGACATGGTGTAATGTTTAAAACGAGTCTCCTTAATCGTGTATTGTGTATTCAAAGCACCAATTAGGAATGGCACCGGACAAGAAGACCCCAGAATTTCCGCCGGGTTCAGATGTTAAGAACCAGATTTATCTTTCTCTTTTAATGTCTAGGATTATTCCCACTTTCTCGTTGTGGTCAAATATTGGCTCAATAAATAAATACTACTTTATAATTTCTATTTGTGTTTGAATATTTCTTTCCAACTTTCCGTTTAAATCTGGCTTAGCCATTCCAGTATAATCGTTAGGATTTTTATAAGTATTCGTGTCTATTACTTTGCAGATCTCTCAACTTGATATATTGAATATAAATGTTAAGTTAGTTGCTTATCCTTTACAGGACGTGGCAATCAACCCCAGCTTTTATTGGCTGTTTGTGATTTTTCTAGGCAATTTTTTTCATTCAGTAGTTTGCCATTGCTTTCTGAACGGTACGGCGCTTATACCATTGTTAAAAATCCACACAAAGCGATCTGCTACCAAACCGCCTGCAGCAGGTTTCGAACCTGGTATATCTGGATTATGAAACTGCGTTCATATCCATTAGGCCACAGTGACAATGATTCTGAAAACAATAATGCTTAATTTTGACTTATAATCATAAAACAAATAAAAGATAAAACACGTTTTAACGACCCAGTTTTATTATTGTTTCTATTTCCACTAAAATCAGAAAATACATGTTTCATACATTCTATTACATAGAATAAAAGTGGTTAGGCGGTTAATATTAATAAGTAATATAAATGATGAATCTGAAATCTTATATAGATTCTTCAACGATATTGTTTATAACGACTTTCTTTTATTCAACACATATAACTGTTATGAATCACAACATGCTCTACTGAACTTACTATTTGGTACTCAGTAGTACGAATCGATTTCTCATATTTATAAATTCATTCTACCCACTTTTCCTATTTCGATAACTTTGACGATACGTATAATAACTTTGTTCCTGTCTATGTCTTATACATAGTTTCCTGTGTCCAATGATCTCTTCTGGGTATGGACATTATTGACCCAATAAAACAGTTTCATCACTTTGTAATATTTAACATATGTTCACATAGGTGCTTCTGACCTTGGGAACATTTTCGAATTTCTTGAGAAGTCATCTCTCTTTATATGCATGGCCATTTCGGCAAAATCTACACAACGAATAATACACTTACTTTAGAGTCAAATCTAGACTTATGAAATCCACACACACACACACACACACACACACACACACACACACACACATATATATATATATATAAGTAGACTATGCTACACTTTCTTAAGTGGACTTGGTGACATATTCTAACACGTCTGTACGTTGTCAGGAGTGGACACAAATCTCAATCACGTCATCCCTAGATACCCCCCTTTGTCATAGCTACTCATTCGCATTTTATGCGTTTTGGTGAGGAACGTCATGGTGCACTACAATCCATCTAAATATAACTTTATCAGGATTGCCCTGCCCCATGATGTGCTCTCAACACCCTCTAAGATAACCTCTACCCCCTACGACAAACTCTACTCCCTAAGACAACATCTACACACTAAGGCAACATCTACACACTAAGGCAACCTCTACACTCTAAGGCAACCTCTACACACTAAGGCAACCTCTACATACTAAGGCAACCTATACACCCTAAGACAACCTCTACATACTAAGGCAACCTCTACATCCTAAGGCAACCTCTACACAGTAACGCAACCTCTACACATTAAAGCAACCTCTACACACTAAGACAATCTCTACACACTAAGGCAATCCCACCACCCTAAGGTAACCTTTACTCTCTAAGGCAACCTCTACACTCAAAGGCAACATCTACTCCCTAAGGCAACCTCTACACACTAAGGTAACATCTACACACTAAGGTAACCTCTACTCCCTAAGGGAACCTGTACACACTAAGGCAACCTCTTCTCTCTTTGGTAACCTCTACTTCCTAAGGCAACTTCTACACCCTAAGAAAACCTCTTCCCCCTAAGACAACCTCTATACCCAAGACAACCTCTACACTCTGATAACCTCTACACCCTAAGACAACCTCTACACCCTAAAACAACCTCTATACCATAAGGCAACCTCTACACCCTACATTGGACTATAAACATGTTTTCGTGTAGCAGTGGAATTAGACGCAATTGCGAAGTCATGTAATAACATCCAGGGGAAATAATCAGAAAAATGTAACAATTGCAAGGATTCATCAAATGGCGGTTATCTTTCTTCAAAAATGGGCCATCGAGATAGAAAGGCTTTGATTTGTAATCATCCATTATGAGCAACTCGAATCACATTGGTCTATAGCATATTTATTATGTGTTTATACTGTCAGACGGACATGAGAACTAATCTAACTACAACTAGGGGAAGCAAGCAGACAGTTGACTTTTTTTTGGAATGGTAAATGCGCTTTGATATAACCACATAGGTTGAAAGAAGAAGGCAAAAACCGAACCATATAAAAAAAAAGTCCGCTAAAATATTTTGGCCATGTAAAAAGACGTAACATCCTTGCTGAACTAATAGAGAAAGAGTTGAAGATAAATGCGCAAGAGAAAGACTGCGCCTTAAGTGGGAAGATAATATCAAGAGATGAACAGGAAAGTGTCTATCACAGTGCACCATCTAAGACAAGAGACAAAAAACATTGGAGATCCATTGCAACCGACCTTCGACGTGGTGATGGTAGCTGCTGCTGCTGATGATGTAGCCACCGCTAGACGAAAACAAAAATCAGAAAGATTGAACAATTGCTGATAATCATTTATCAAAGAGGTTATCTTTTTTTCAAAACTAAGCCTTTCTTAAATACGCTTCGCTAATGAATCTGCTGGTATCTGGCAAGTCTAATCACGAAGTTGTAGTGTTGTTGACTCGAGTCAATCGACTCTAACTCGAGTCAGACTTAAGTCACCTCAGTGTCTCGATTTCAGGCTCGACTTACACTTTTTGTATTAACGACTCGACTCAAGACTTGCCAATACTGGAGAACCCACTCGCCTTACTGAGATAACATTTATAACATGTAATATTGAAAAATAAATCGGTTGCTGAGTAATTTTGTGTAAAAATTACACAAATACTCTTTGATCAAATAATAACAATCAAAATTTTTAGTAAATAAAATACTAAAAATAGAGATCATTATTTTATTATTATTAAAAATAGTGATTGGTGCGATTTTTCGAATAAATTGGATATTGGTTATAGAACTTTTCGATCAAACATGAGGCTCGACTTATAGACCACTGTTAGGAAATTATGACTCAACTTGAGACTTGTACTATGTGACAGGTTATGTAAATAGATTACATGAATCTGCACGTCTTTACTCCCACCTGGCTTCCCACCTTTGCTTCCTTATTAATATTCACGTTTTGTTAACGCAAAACCCATGCACTTCGATATCTGTCTAACTCATACTTTAGCCACGCCTATTTTTTTCTCTATGTCTTACAGGCACTAGTGAGTGTTTACAAACAGACTTATTAGCTAGTCCACGTTCGGACAGGTAACAGCCAGCGAGTAAGAGCCGTTAGCTGAATTATCACGCGATCGATTGGGCAATCGTTGAAATAGTGACAGATCAGACTAGAACGCGCGTAGAAAGAGAACGGGTCGTCTATTTGTAGAATCAAGGGCGATAAGACAGAAGACGTACCTTTGATTGTTACATTTTCTCAGGGGGACTTACGCGAATGAAGAAAAGAAAGGGGTGATAACCACAGTTACCGACCACAGCCGTTTGTCCGTGACCCTAAGGAACGTAATTCGCCACAGAGAGAGAACGAGATCAAAAGACGGTTTGATCGTTGGCGAACATCTATGTTGTCGGCATAGGTGAGAAATAAAGCTTTAATTCGGATATCGAACCGCAGATTTTCCCAAAATACGGGCTAAGGCGCGATATTTCGCACTAGCTAGCGAAAGTATACCAATTGTATTTAAATACCCAATCCTTTAAAATCAATTATCTAGTCGCCTCAGAAGTTTTCGGAATATCTAGCTCGAATCCTAGAGCCATTCAACAAAGGCATTACTTAGAATTTCGTGGAGATAGTTTCATTTTCTGTGTTGCGGTAATTATACTACTGGACAAAAGTTAAGGGCCACCATTCAGTTTAGACAAGGTTTATATAATTGACTGGCAAACTGTAAAGACAAATGAAAATGTCATTAAAACTGAGCTCAGAGAAATGTGTATACATTTCTGTGTGCACTAGGTTAATTTTTTTTTAAATGTCCAAAAACTGGGTCACTTTAACCCGCACGTGAAAATTGCCATTGTTGCTGCAAAAACTCATGGTTTTTGCAACACGCCCCACTAGTTCAAAAGGTGAAAAAGTGAGTTGAATTTGAATGTACGTGGAAAATGATAATCGGTAAAGAGTGTTTACAGTTGGTATATATATATATATATATATATATATATATATATATATATATATATATATATATATATATATATATATATATATATATATATATACACACACACTAGCATTTTGAGTGATTTAATTGTTAAAGTTCGTCATTATATTTCACTAGTATTTTCTGTGTTAATTGACTAGCGTATTAAATAACATATAGCTAATTTCTAAAGCTGTAACGTAAATTTAACTACTCGCTATCACCCAGAAAGAGATGTTTTAATTGACTAGTAAATGCACTAGGCGATTGAGTACTGACGACATATATATTTATCTGTAATTCATTATGTGTAATTTTGTAAATGACTAGATCTTATTTCACGGGTTAAAAACGATAAGATTAGCTAGACACTTGTGGTTTCTAATCAAATTTAATAACCGAGTGGATAATAGATCATACCTTTACGCGGGTTAGGATAGAATACTGATATTGTGATTAAATGTTTTGTATTTTCTTCCCAAATCTAGTACGGATCACAAACCAAACTTACCAGCAGCCTAAATCTGAGAAAAGGGGTCTAAGTGTAAGTCCAGTAGTACCAAAAACATTCGTATGTAATATCGGGTCTTCGAGGTTGACCTGTTTGGCCCTCTTGTTTCACCCAGAGAGAGAGAGCTAGAGAGAGAGAGAGAGAGAGAGTGTACAAACATATGACAATAAGAATAACTATAACTGGACATACAGTTATATAGATTTCGTTTTCATTTTTCATTACATTCAGCCCGCTGTGGCGAAAATATCAAGTTTAACACTACCCGACTACCGACCACTGTGTTGTGGCGAGGATTTATCCAGAGAGAGTTACCTACCTGACATTCTCTTTAACTATCGGAATTACAAGCTGCTGTACACTGTGAACACTAGATCTCGGTAATTATTTTTCTTCCTGGACTAATGGATGTGAAATAAACAGATCCAATTATCATCACCAAAGTAAGCGTTCCCCAATAGGAGGATTAATCAGTCTTGGAGGAACTGGGGCTTATTTCGGCGAAAAACCCCAACACTGGATTTGTTTCTTATATCATGGAGATATGTTCAAGATGTTGTTAAACAACTATTAGGTAAGCGAGACTGAATGTGGCCAGAGGTTTGTCAGAAGCGAGAGAAAGAGGAGTGAATAATTCTTCTGTTAAATAATCATTGTACTCACTTTGTTTTTCTTCCTTTTTTTGTTTGCTAATACTGTTTTTTTTTTTCAGGATAGATTAATTAGGAACTCCCATCTCTACAGTACAGTCAAATTCTATACCATAGCACAAATCTGTTGACCTTTTGGGGTTCTTAGCTTCTTCTTGCGGGATCTTGTCTCAACAGAGGGGATGGCACTTATGGGTTTATTTTGGTTTAATTTCTGTAACCTATGATTTTTCTATTGCTATTGATATATTGGATGTTGTGAAGTTTTTTTTTGATAATAAACTTTAACAAAACTTAATTACCTGTGTTGGTCAGCTCGGCCCAATATCCCTACTCCATTTACTATAGTTTCACGTTTGTGCGTCTGGTTGTCGTCACTTATCTGTGTGTGTGTGTGAGTGGATAATAGTGTATATGTTAATATATACGGAAAGGAGAATTGTCTGATAGACAAATTACAGTCGTAAAGATAGGCTGGACTAGAGTATCTTCTCAATCCAGGGACAGATTCTACCTTTAACTATTAGCTCGTGAAAACTATTTCTTTACCTTATCTCTCACTGAGTTACCAGCTTTTCAGTTCTTTTCAGACGGGACCACAATCTATCTTAAATACCTATCCAAATCTACGACATACTAAGAGACTTAAGACTCGACTTGCGACTGTTTAGTAAAGTCTTGAAGACAACTCTGCCTAGTGGTGTTTGCGTGCATATACAATTAACTATTCTTTTCATACACAAATGTAATCTTCCTTTTGATGAAGTCAGCAAGATTTGTCTTTTTTTTATCCCCTGCATACTTCTTTATATTTACAATTGTCTCTACTCTTGTACAA
The DNA here is from genome assembly GCA_024509875.1 of Oreohelix idahoensis. Lineage (NCBI taxonomy): Eukaryota > Metazoa > Mollusca > Gastropoda > Stylommatophora > Oreohelicidae > Oreohelix > Oreohelix idahoensis. The sequence goes on from JAMPIV010003548.1 coordinate 28,574, forward strand.
CTGTATATTTTGTACAAGATCTACTTTTTTGCTGAATAATTAAACCAGTCATTTCACGCATTTCTGGGCCTTTCCTACAAATTCCTACAATAATTTTAATTTCTCTTTTCGTATATATTTAGTTATTTATGCATTTATTATCGCCCTCTGAAACTATACATTCACTGTAGATCTTACGGACTAATATGCTGAAATAATATGCAACTAAAGTATACGCCAATGTATGCCAGTTAATAAAATGCCTTTACTAAAGAGACAGAGCACTGTAGACAAATTTTAAATAAAACTTACACCGCTGGTCATACCTGAAACCTGGTTAGCTCCTATAAGTCAAATTAAAGCAATTAAAACCAGAGAGATTACTGAACGAAACATACAATGTAATTCAACAAAACAATGGCTTATTCCCCACAGCCGAATTCTACAAACCATGGAAGTGGAAATAAAGACGGAATAAAGCACATTATATGCTGAAAACAATGTGATATAACCAAACAACACATTTTTAAACATGTTGTCATCAATAAACCAATAGTAAAAACGTAGGATGTGCTACTTGGTAAATAACGAACATTTTGTGTATAAAGTAAAAACATACCTGGCTTTGAATTCCTTTTTTAATTCAGAAAACAAAATTATAATTCAAGAATTATAAATTTACAAACAATAAAGATTATCAATATGCAGGTTTGGTTTCATCTTGATAAAAGGAAATTGATCAGTATATTTTTAAAATAAATAAAATTTTGCCTCGTTTAGGCGAGGCGCGTCCTGTTCAACCTACCCGGTTAAATTAGGGCGCATGTCCAAATATAATAGACCTTTAGGTCTGCACAAAAAGAACAAACAATCATCTACCAGGAAAAGAAGACCCTTATCAAGGCCATCAGGAAAGTTGACCAACAAAAAGACAACTATCACTATCTTGATCGAGCAAAACAGGTAATCCTGTTCCTGATTAGAACAGGACATAACAGACTGAACAGTCACTTATACAGACAGAGATTGGTCCCATCACCCCTATGTACGTGTGGACAGGCAGCACAGACAGCCGAACATACCCTGCAAGACTGCCACATGCTTAGTCAATTGCGAACTGAACATTGGCCCACAGAGACGCACTTCCACACAAAGCTGTTTGGGAGTCTTGACGAACTTTCAACCACAGCAACATACATCCAGAGAACCGGACTTCTTGTGTAGACATTACTAAATAACAGCGAACGAGAAGAACAAGACTAAACCACCATCAGCATGTGCCATGACTAGCCATGATTGCAGTAGTTTAGACTCTTGCAGTTTCAAGCCACCCTCTCACACAGATCCAGGTCTGTCTTTTCTGTTTTCCTCTGTTTCTATAATCTCATTGTTTCTAATTGTGACAACAATCCTCCTTTTGCACGTGTACTTTCTGAATTTCACCAGTCTGTCAGTGTGCAAGATAGCCCACATTTAAGCACTAGAAACGAAACCAGTATTTTAACACCTTTGTAACATATGCAGTGAGAACAAAAAAACTTTTTTTTTTTTTAAATCTTTAACAAAAAAATATATGTTTGTTACACACGCAGAGTCACTGCTTTAGGATAGCATCATTAAATGGTTCTCCAAAACGTCTCCCACCATCAACTTTGACGTGTTCACCCGTGATGAAGCCTGCCGCATCTGAAGCCAAGAATGACACAGCTTCAGCTACATCTTCCACAGTTCCAATTCTTCCCTTCAGAGGTTGCTTATCGATTTCGCTCTCTAGGATTGATCTATTGATCTTGTCTATATCGTCGCCTAAATGCCTCATGACACGTGTTGGAAAGAAACCAGGGTTTACTGAATTCACACGGATACCCTTTGTTCCTAGATCTACAGCCAAACAACGAGCCAGGTGATCGAGAGCGACTTTTGACAACAAAGAGATTGTCGCCATTGGAATCGCCATGTTCGTGGTAGCTGATGAAATATTGATGATATTCCCTTTAGTCTTCTCCAGGTGTGGTACTGCCTGTTGTATGAGGAAAAACACAGACTTCAAGTTGGTGTCCATGATATCATTGTAAGTATCTTCAGTGGCAGCTATAACTGACTGATTCCCACGTACAACCCCTGCGTTAGCCACCAGAATGTCAAAGCGTCCGAACTTCTCAACGGTCTGGTCAATGATCTCTTTGTGAACTCTCGAATCTTTTAAGTCACCTTGAACTGTAAGGACCCTGTCCTGGTCTCCACCATTGGCCTTCACAACCTTATCAAACACTGACCTCAGTCGTTGTTGGTCACGACCACACAAAGTGACCTTTGCACCTCTGGAGGCAAACATGATGGCAATAGCTTCCCCAAGTCCAGAACTGGAACCTGTTACTATGGCAACCTTGTCCTTCAGTTGAGAAGTCATAGTAATAAATGTTGTTGCAACAATAAACAAGTATTAGAAACGTTACCGTACAGGCTAGTTAAATATTTGCTAACAATATTCAAAAGCAGTTAACTTATATATATGTGGGAATTTATAAATGAGCCCAGAGTTCTGTTGGCTGACATGACACAGCATTTTATGATCAGTCACGTACTGAGCCTACAGTAAATTGACACTAGGTCTTAACAGATAACAATATCATTTATAACACTTGCAGCATTAGTTATACACTCCAGAAACTGTAAGGTTATTTTTTAGTCTCTAGGTTGCTTTATGCATTGGCTGTAGTTTGTTATGTTTACTTTGGTTTATTTTTATCTAAGATACTGCACGTCTATTTGTTGATATATTTGACGGTTTTTATATAACTAGAACTCTCTCTAAGAATTCTTTAGAGACACCTATCTTACTTACTTACTTAGTCGTTCCTCTTCTACCGTGAGATGTAGAGGTTTGGAAGAGAGCGTCATACTATCCTATCGCCTGTTTTCCTCCTGGCTTGGTTCCATTCTAGTCCTCGGTCCTTCAAAGATTATCTAATGTTGTCCTCCCTGCGGACTCTGGGTCGTCCTGAAGGTCTGGATCCCTGGCTCTTAGTTTCACATGCTTGTCATGGTAGCCAATATTCTCCCATTCTGCAAACATGGCCAAAACCATCTTAGTTGGAACTGATCTATGTGTGTCTGCTGGGGGTGGGTTTTAGGCGTTGACGTGTCGTCTGGTTGCGGACCATATCTCTTCTACTGGAGATTATTCGTTTTCTCTACTTCTCCTCGGTGTAAAGGTAAAAGATCAAGGATCCCGTTACACGCCCATTGAGGCATATTGGGAATATGGTGTTAGGCCCATATTTTCTTGACCATCGGCACACTAGTGGTGATGTGGTCAGCATCACGCCGGCCGCCTTAACCTTGCAAGAGTTTTTCTGGTGTAGGATGGAGCTATTTCTTTTTAAAGAGCCAAGTTTTAAAAATACCCCCGTGTGAAGACAATCAATGAACAGTCAATTCAGGCGAATATTAAAGAAAATAGGGATGGATAGGACATCCACAAAGATGTTACAGATACTCTTTAAATCTATTTTTGTTGTATCTCGCTCTTGTCAAACGGGATAAGAATATCTTCTTCTTCTTCTTGGATCCTTAGCCTCAGACTGACAAAGCAGTCATTGGCCATCACGCTTAGTGGTGTCTTGTAGTGCAGAAACAAACTGTCTTCATTTTGCTCGGTCGGTGGCCATCCGACGTGTCGTGCCCCAACTCTGGTTCATGCTTTGCATCTCAGCCTCCACTGTCCTCCACCAGGCTGTCTTCGGTCTGCCTTTCTTTCGCCGTCCTTCTGGGGTCCATTGCATAGATAGAATATCTGAGATATTATTATTCACAACGATTTTATGACCCCTGCACATTCTACCATTGATCCGTATCACTTATGAGGTTGCGATTAAGTGTCACGTGGCGCTGTTGGCGGCGTGCAAATTGGACTAAATATCAGTGAGCTCATGCGTAAAAATCGGAGAAATGCAAACCATTATATTTGATGTTTAAAGTTGTTTAAACAATACAATACTTGTTGCATTATAAGACATTATAATCATAAACACGTCATTCTTTTATTGTCACACAAAAATATATTTTAGTAGTTACTGTGTGTCTAGAAAAGCGCGGTACACCTGTCAGCACACGAATTACTTGGATATCTGAAATTATAACCTTCGGTTCCAGGGCCACTATATATCATTCAACTCATTGTTTCTGATTTTTATGGAATGTGGAGTCACAAATACAGATAACCCGCTTGCTTGAAGGATCCAGTTACACGTCCATTGAGGCATATTGGGAATATTGTGTTAGGCCCATATTTTCGGGACCATCGGCACACTAATGGTTATGTGGTCACCATCATGTCGGCCGCCTTAACCTTCCCAGAGTTGCACTGGTACCCAATTCATGAGGCTGGATTGATTCCGTAGTATTTTGCGGTCTACAAAAATCACGCCTCAACTGGCGATCGAACCATGGACCACCGAGCTAGAACGCCAGTGGACTAACCACTGCGCTACCGCGGCTCCCGCTTGCATGAAGCTAGCATCAAATCTTATGCTCTTCCAGCAGTGGTTTCTGTAACTACTTGTTTTACACGACGAGGTTACCAACCCCATACACAAACTCACATTAGGTGTCTTTAACGACGTGCTTGAGAGATAGTAAGCTTATTCTTGCTTATTGTATCTTTAAAGACCACCGAGAACTATACGGGGTAGGAAGAGTATAATTGAAGGACAAAGCTGCCATGATAAGAGGCACTACTTCAGAACTAGAAAATACAGCGCAATCCGGATAGTTAGAAGTCGCTGGGATCATTTAAAATACTTCTACTTATCCGAATTTCTGCTTATCCGAATTTTGCTCAAAGATAGTTATTTACATCAGAATATGAGGTAAAGCATGAAGCAATTATTTTAACCATTTAGAAACAGGTATTTCGATTTTAAATGTATTTATTTGAATTTTTTTAAGTTTTCAAAACCAGTTTACAGAAGCCTAAAATTTAGTTCAATTTAATTGCTAGCAGCTTAGTAGCACGTATAAAAACGTTCGAATTGCATTTTGGTTTAGTATTTTAGCTTTAGCAGTTCCTACACGGATTCCTAGAGCAATAACTTTTGCAGGACAAGTAAGCCAATGTAAAAGGTATTTTCCCTGACCTAGGGCTTTTGAGTTGTCTAGTGTTTTCCTTCCTTATTTCTTATCAGTAACTGCCAAATACTGATTTATGTGTATTATTTACTAATCACATGCATTGGATTTCACTCTCTGTTTATCTTGAGATCTCAAAAGCGTAGTGCCGTTGCTGTCAGAGTTTAACGCAAGCCCATTTCTCGCAAACTGAGGTAACCAGTGTTCGCTTGGTCAGCCTGACGATTATGTGATTGCTGGTTTAACGAATAATAGCGTTGCAAGCTAGTGACTAAAGCTCGGACAATTTTTAACCTTTTATCATCTGGTCCTAAAGGAATGTGTACGGCCACATAGTACTGCAAATTAGGCGATGAAGGCAGATCTTCTACTTATGCGAACCCAGTTTGAGTTGGGGCAAAAACATTACTTCGACGTAGTATCCGAGAATTCTCGGTACCAGAATTCGACTTAACCTGAGATTTCAACAAAGCCAACGAAGACATTTGCCGGGACCCTTTACAAATGATTTTATGTAATCGAAACTCGATTTAAGCGAGTTCTGTTTAGATGGACTGCACTGTATATTGACATCGATAGTTTGCCTCCGGGTGTGCAAAAATCAAGAAAGACTGAAGTCAGCTTTTTACAAAATGATCAATGATGATGGTGGACATAAAGCATGTGTCATAGTCTCTAGGACGACTTAAACGATTAGAAACTTCGAGATGAAAATTGCAGACTACACTGTTGAAAGCCTGGAACACTTTGATATTTTTGTGGTAATTAATAGGAAATCGTTGGACATAAAGGATGGCATTTGGAGTCTGGGGTCACTTTTGCTGTCGGTTTTCTGTACGACTAGCAAGAAGCAATCACCAGAGCTTGCTGTAGTGGTTTATAAATATATTATGTACATATGCTGAGTTTGCCAGCCTCCTAGGACCAAACAAACGGCGCCATCACCTTGCTGTGACAGTACATCGTGAATGGATGCTCAGCCAATTTTGCACCACATGTCGTATATTCACTTAGCAAAAAAAAAAAAAAGAAAAAAAAAAAAGAAAAAAAAAACAAACCTACTCATTTTTTTATTATGATTGCATACTGTAAATGAATGCTGTTATGGTAACTTTATAATGTTGCATGCCTTTAAATTAATGCTTAAAGCATCATGTGGGAATGAAAGGATATAGTATGCAAGATTAATGAGAGTGGAAGGGCAGAATGTTAGACGGGTCTGCGCGCCCAATTCTTTACACTTCGAAAATAAAGTTCGTTCGTTCGTTCGTTCGTAGCATGTCACAACTCACATTTTAAACTATATGTTCACAACTTACCTCAATGGGATATACAATCTCCTGACACAGAAGAATGGACACAGCAAGGCAACTTTGATTAGATGCTTCGAACACTTGGTCAGGAAAATTTTAGTATTCCTCTTATGACGGGTGCTCTGATTTCTTTAGTTTCCAATCTTTGTATTTAAAATTGCAGGTTCTCTTTCACGTTATAAAGACGTCCAAATACTTTGATCTGTCACTATTAATTCTGGAATACTTTGTCCGATCCTTCTCTCTGGCTACTGGGAGTTGCTAATTTGACGTTGCGATGCAATAATACCTTCCGCCCATATTGTCTCCTCTGACTACAGCACCTCGTACACCATAGCATCTCTGGGAAGGTTAAGGCGGCCGGCGTGATGCTGACCACATCAACACTAGTGTGCCGATAGTCATGAAAATATTGGCCTAACAGCATATTCCCAATATACCTCAATGAGCGTGTAACAGGATCCTTGACCTTCTACCTTTACACCGAGGAGAAGTAGAGAAAGGGTATAATCTCCAGTAGAAGAGATATGGTCCGCAACCAGACGACACGTCAACGATTTAAACACCACCCCCTGCAGACACAAAAAGAACAGTCCCAACTAAGATGGTTTTGGTCTTGTTTGCAGAATGGGAGAATATTGGCTACCATGACAAGCATGGGAAACTAAGAGCCAGGGACCCAGACTTGCAGGACGACCCAGAGTGACTGACTGACTGAAATCTGCATAGAGATAACCTTTTTTTGTTTGTAAATTTATAATTCTTGAATTATAATTTTGTTTTCTGAATTAAAAAAAGGAATTCAAAGCCAGGTATGTTTTTACTTTATACACAAAATGTTCGTTATTTACCAAGTAGCACATCCTACGTTTTTACTATTGGTTTATTGATGACAACATGTTTTAAAATGTGTTGTTTGGTTATATCACATTGTTTTCAGCATATAATGTGCTTTATTCCATCTTTATTTCCACTTCCATGTTTTGTAGAATTCGGCTGTGGGGAATGAGCCATTGTTTTGTTGAATTACATTGTATGTTTTGTTTAGTAATCTCTTTGGTTTTAATTGCTTTAATTTGACTTATAGGAGCTAACCAGGTTTCAGGTATGACCAGCGGTGTAAGTTTTATTTAAAATTTGTCTACAGTGCTCTTTCTCTTTAGTAAAGGCATTTTATTAACTGGCATACATTGGCGTATACTTTAGTTGCATATTATTTCAGCATATTAGTCCGTAAGATCTACAGTGAATGTATAGTTTCAGAGGGCAATAATGAATGCATAAATAACTAAATATATACGAAAAGAGAAATTAAAATTATTTTAGGAATTTGTAGGAAAGGCCCAGAAATGCGTAAAATGACTGGCTTAATTATTTAGCAAAAAAAGTAGATCTTGTACAAAATATACAGTTGTACAAGAGTAGAGATAATTGTAAATATAAATAAGTGTGCAGGGAAAAAAAAAGGACAAATCCTGTTGACTTCATCATAAGGAAGATTACATTTGTGTATGAGAAGGATAGTTAATTGTATATGCACGCAAACACCACCAGGCAGAGTTGTCTTCAAGACTTTACTGAACAGTCGCAAGTCGAGTCTTAAGTCTCTTAGTACAAGTCTCAAGTTGAGTCATAAGTTCCTAACATTGGTCTATACGTCGAGCCTCATGTTTGATCGAAAAGTTCTATAACCAATATCCAATTTATTCGAAAAATCGCACCAATCACTATATTAATAATAAAAAAATACTGATCTCTATTTTTAGTATTTTATTTACTAAAAATTTTGATTGTTATTATTTGATCAAAGAGTAATTGTGTTACTTTTACACAAAATTACTCAGCATCCGATTTATTTTTCAATATCACATTTTATAAATTTTATCTCAGTTTGGCGGGTGGGTTCGCAAGTATTGGCAAGTCTTGAGTCGAGTCGTTAATACAAAACGTGTGAGTAGAGCCTGGAAACGAGACACTGAGGTGACTTAAGTCTGACTCGAGGTTCGAGTCGATTGACTTGAGTCAACAACACTACAACTTGGTGATTAGACTTGCCAGATACCAGAAGATTCAATAGAGAAGCGTACCCACTTGAAAGACTTAGTTTTGATAAAAAAAGATAGCCGCTCTTAGATATCAGTAATTTTCCTATCTTTCTGATTTTTTTAAATCTAGCGGTGGCTCCATCATCAGCAGCTACCATCACCACATCGAAGGTCGGCGGTATTGGATCTCCAATGTGTTATGTCTCTTGTCTTGATGGTGCACTCTTTCCTGTTCATCTATTGATACTATATTCCCACTTATAGCGGATCCTTTTTCTTGGCATTTATCTTCAACTCTTTCTCTATAAAGATTTCAGCAAGGTGTTATATCTTTTTAAAAGGCCGAAATATTTTATCAGAATTTATTTTTTTTTGGTTCGGTTTTTGCCTTCTTCTGGCGAGGCGCGTTACTTTCAACATATGTGATTTTATCAGAGCGCATTTACCCCCCCTCACCCTTTCCCACACAAAAAAGTCAACTCTGTCAGCGTTGAAAGATGCTAAGTCCTCAAAAGGACCAACATTAACTATCTGCTAGCAGAAAGCCTTAAAAATGTATTAAAAATTTTTTTTTTTTACAAATACCCCTTTCGGGGCTCAAACTGAGGTCTATTGACTTTATTGAGTAAAATGTGTAAATTATGTGTGATCCCGGACCCGGCTAAGACACTTTGATCTTAGCCAAAAGGCGGAGATCAGAGCGCATTTTTACTCACCAGCTACGTTAACGCCCTAGCTAGTGAGAAAGCTGACTCATCGTGATCTCCTTCATAAATTGTAGCTACATACGCTCACAATTCCGTCTAATAATATAAATACATGATAAATATAATATAGACTTACATGATTCGAGTTGCTAGGTACCGAGAGATTACATATACAAGATTATTTATCTCGATGGTCCAATTTTAAAGAAAGATATACACCACCCCCATTTTCCTTGATAAACGATTCTCAGCAACTATAATAATTTTGTCTGCTTGCTTCCCCTAGTTGTAGTTACATTAGTTCTCATATCCGTTTGACAGTATAAACACATAATAAATATGCTATAGACCAATGTGATTCGAGTTGCTCATACTGGATGATTACAAATCAAAGCCTTTCTATCTCGACGGCCCATTTTTTAAGAAAGGTAACCGCCACTTGATGAATCCTTGCAATTGTTACATTTTTCTGATTGTTTCCCCTGGATGTTATTACAACCTTCCACAGCTACGCGAAAACATTGTTATAGTCCAATGTAGGGTGTAGAAGTTGCATTAGTGTGTAGAGGTTGTCTTAGGGTGAAGGGTTGTATTATGGTGTAGAGGTTGTCTTAGGGTGCAGAGGTTGCTTCAGGTTGTAGGGGTTGTCTTAGGGTGTAGAGGTTGTCTTAGGGTGAAGAGGTTGCCTTAGTGTGTACAGATTCCCTTACGGAGTAGAGGTTCCCTTAGTGTGCAGAGGTTGCCTTAGTGTGTAGAGGTTTCCTTAGGGAGTAGAGGTTACCTTAGGGTGTAGGGATTGCCTTAGTGGGTGGAGGTTGCCTTAGGGAGTAGAGGTTGCCTTAGTGTGTAGAGGTTGCTTTAGTGTGTAGAGATTGCCTTAGTGTGTAGAGGTTACCTTAGTGTGTAGAGGTTGCCTTAGTGTGTATAGGTTGCCTTAGTGTGTAGAGGTTGTCTTAGTGTGTAGAGGTTGCTTTAGTGTGTAGAGGTTGCCTTAGCGTGTGGAGGTTGCATTAGGGTGTAGAGGTTGTGTAACTGTCTTTTCCTCTTGTTGAGGTGATCACTGGCCCAAGACAGTATACATGTTGTTAGGTGTGTAGTGCGAGCGTATGATGAAGAGAGTGTGGGTGCGAATGAAGGCGCGAATGTGTTTAGGCTCGTATATATGTAGACCCTGCAACCCATACACTCACATGCAGTAGTCAAGGATGCTTGAACACTGCAGGCACGTTTCAAAACATTTATTGACGATAACACACATAGTAGCATCAACAGGAACAGTCATTGTAAACAAGGTCATGCTGACCGGAAATCGATAACAATACATCAGGCGTTCAAAAGGGCTGGTAAACATTCCAATATTCGTGCATGGTCAATAATAATGTTATTCAATGACAGTTCAAAAAGCCGCCTGATCTCTCTGACTAAACGCGTCAGATACCTTAATCACCTTGACACATAGGTACAACTTGGCATTCCCCGCCAATTGCACATTATCAGGCTGTAGTATAATAGCCGAAAACACAGGCCTCGTTCTGACGTCGGCTGTGTACTGCTGATAAGCAGGTTACCATCAACCCTGCAGTAATGCTTATGTGGACATAAATATGCCGCCAATCTGCGGCTCCCACAATATATCTTCGTCACTGGATTTCTGGATGGTATGAAGACTAATAGTCTTGGATGGCTACCTTGAGCACAACATATATGTTCTGTAATGGAGGACCGGTGAGTTGCAGTTCACAGACTAGGTAATCTTCTAACATGTTCTGCCACCGAAAGCGTAATAATGGAAAAAGTCGGTATTACCTGTAACCGAGTCCACAGAACCTAACAAGGAACTCTGCTGTCATTCCAACGCACAGAGATTCACTGGGGGAAAACTGCCATCGCAGTCACTTCGAAGATTCTCCCCGAAAAACACAATGGACCCTTGGTCCCTTCAGAAATTCCAGGACACTTCACGGCTTGCCGGAAGTCTAACTCAACTCCCGCTTAAAAAACCCTGCCTATGGGCATACGCCAGTTTTGTCTCAGGGAGAAGCAGTTGTCTTAGGGGGTAGAGGTTGCCTTAGGAAGTAGTTGTGTTATGGGGTTGATGTTGCTTTAGTGAGTAGAGGTTGCTTTAGGGTGTAGAGGTTTCCGTAATGACTGGGGTTGTCTTAGGGAGTAGAGGTTATCTTATGGGTAGAGGTTGTCTTAGAGGGTGGAGGTTGCCTTAGGGAGTAGGTTGTCTTAGGGGTTAGAGGTTTCCTTAGGGAGTAGAGCTTGTCTTAGAGGGTAGAGGGGACCGTAGGGATTAGAGGTTATCTTATTGTCTACAGGTTGCCGTAGGAAGTAGAGGTTGTCTTAGGGGTAGAGGTTACCTTAGGGAGTAGAGGTTGTCTTTTGGGGTAGAGGTTGTTTTAGGGAGTAAAGGGTTCCTTATTGTGGAGATGTTGCCTAAATGTGTAGAGGTTGCCTTAGTATATAGAAGATGCCTGTGAGTGTACAGGTTACATTAGTGTGTAGAGTTTCGTATAGAGGTTGCCTTAGTGTGTAATGTTGTGTTAGGGAGTAGAGGTGGTTTTAGGGGGTAGATGTTGTCTTAGGGGTAGAGGTTGCTTTAGGGAGTAGAAGTAGTCTTAGGGGGTAGAGGTTGCCTAGTGAATAGCTGTCTCACGGGGTAGATGTTGCTTTAGGGAGTAGAGGTTGTCTTAAGGTCTAGAGGTTGTCTTTAGAGTGTAGAGGTTTCCTTAAGGAGTAGAGGTTGCCTAACGGTGTAGAGTTTGCCTTAGGGAGTAGAGGTTGTCTTAGGAGTAGATATTGTCTTATGGGGTAGAGGTTGCCAAGGGAGTAGAGGCTGTCTTAGGGGGTAGATTTTGCCGCAGGGAGAAGAGGTTGCCTTAGTGTGTAGAGGTTGCCTTATGGTGTAGAGGTTTCCTTAATGTGTAGAGGTTTTCTTATGGAGTAGAGGTTGTTTTAGGGGGGTACAGCTTTACGTCGTAGAGGTTGCCTCAGGGAGTAGAGGTTGTCTTAGGAGTAGAGATTTTCTTAGGGGTAGAGGTTGCCTTAGGGAGCAGAGGTTGCCTTTGTGTGTAGAGGCTGCATTAGTGTGTAGAGGTTGTTTTAGTTGGTAGAGGTTCTATAGGGAGTAAAGTTTGTCAGGGGGTAGAGGTTGCCTTAGAGAGTAGAGGTTTCCTTAGGAGGTAGATGTTGCCTTAGGTGTAGAGGCCTTCTTAGGGGTAGAGGTTGCCTTAAGGAGTAGATGTCGCCTTAATTTGTAGAGGTTAACTTAGTGCGTTGAGGTTGCCTTAGTTTATAGAAGTTGCCTTAGTGTGTAGATGTTGCATTTCTGTGTAGAGGTGCCTTAGTGTGTAGAGTTTGTTTTAGTGTTTAGAGATTGCCGTAGTGTGCAGAGTTTGTCTTAGCGAGTAGTGGTTATATTAGGGGGTAGAGGTTGCCTTAGTGAGTAGATGTTGTCTTAGGGTGTAGTGGTTGTCATAGGGAGTAGTTGTCTTAGGGGGTAGAGGTTGCCTTTGGGAGTAGAGTTTGTCTTAGGGTGTAGTGGTTGTCATAGGGAGTAGTTGTCTTAGGGGATAGAGGTTGCATTAGGGAGTAAACGTTGTCTTAGAGGGTAAAGGGGACATTGTGTAGCAGAAGTTTTTTAGGGGGTAGAGGTTACCGTAGGGAGTAGAGGTTGTCTTTAGGGGTAGAGGTTGTTTTATGGAGTAGAGGTTGCCTTAGTGTGTAGATGTTGCCTAAGTGTGTAGAGGTTGACTTAGTGTGTTGAGTTTGCCTTTGTATGTAGAGGTTGCTTTAGTGTGTAGAGGTTGCCATAGTGTGTAGTTGACTTAGTGAGTAGTCTTAGATGGTAGATGTTGTCTACGAGGGTAGAGGTTGCCTTAGGGAGTAGAGAATGCCTTAGGGGGTAGATGTTGCCTTAGGGATTACGGGGTCGATGTTGCTTTAGGGAGTAGAGGTTTTCTTAAGGTGTAGAAGTTGTCTTAGAGTGTAGAGGTTGCCTTAAGGAATATATTTAGGGTGCAGAAGTTGTCTTATGGATTAGAGGTTGTCTTAGTGAGTAGAGATTGTCTAATGGTAGAGGTTGCCAAGGGAGTAGAGGTTGTCTTAGGGGCAGAGGCCGCCGTAGGGAGATGAGGTTGCCTTAGTGTGTAGAGGCTGCCTTATGGTGTTTAGTTTTCCTTAATGTGTAGATGTTGTCTTAGTGGATAGAGGCTGCCTTAGGGAGTAGAGGTAATCTTAGGGGGTAGACGTTGCCGTAGGGTTCCCTTAGTGTGTAGAGGTCTTCTTAAAGTGTAGAGGTTGACTTATGGAGTAGAGGTTGTCTTAGCGGGTAGAGGTTGTCTCAGGGGTAGAGGTTGCCTTAGGGAGTAGAGGCTGTCTTAAGGGGTAGATGCTGCTTTAGTGTTTAGAGGTTGCCTTTGTGTGTAGCCTTGGTCTGCAGAGGTTGTCTTAAGGGGTAGAGGTGGGAGTCGCGCTGGTGTAATGGCTACAACGTTGTACTGGCGACCAGGTGTTCATGGTTCAAACCCGGCCGTCGGCGTTTGAAGAAATGTTTACGACCGGAAATTTGACTGAATAATCTGAACGGCTCCTACACATAAATCCCGTGTGGATGGGAAGGAGCGAAGCTCCTGACCGGGTTGGAAGGAAAGTCCACTGACCCCCCCCAGCCTCGCAATGACATGTCATTGGGCCGAAAGAGCTAGAAAGCTCGAGTGCCGCTGGTTATAGAAAAAAAAAAAGAAAAAAAAAAAAGAAAAAAAAAAAGGGGGGTAGAGGTTCCTTAGGGATTAGAGGTTGTCAGGGGGTAGATATTGCGTTAGGGAGTAGAGGTTGTCTTATGTTGTAGAACTTGCCTTAGGGAGTAGAGGTTTCCTTAGGGGATAGATATTGCCTTAGGTGTAGTAGTTGTCATAATGAAAAGTTGTCTTAAGGGGTAGATGTTGCTTTAGGTAGTAGAGGTTGTCTTAGGGTGTATAGGTTTCCGTAATGTGTTGGGATTGTCTTAAGGAGTAGATGTTGTCTTAAGGGGTAGAGGTTGTCTTAGGGAATAGAGGTTGCCTTAAGGAGTACAAATTATCTTAGGTGTAGAGGGGACAATAAGAAGCAGAGGTTTTTTAGGGAGTAGAGGTTACAGCAGGGAGTAGAGGTTGTCTTTGGGGGTAGAGGTGGTTTTATGGAGTGGAGGATGCTTTAGTGTGTAGATGTTGCCTAAGTGTGTAGAGGTTGACTTAACGTGTTGAGGTTACCTTTGTGTGTAGAAGTTGCCTTAGTCTGTAGAGGTTGTCTTAGTCGGTAGATGTTCCTTAGGGAGTAGAGGTTGTCTTATGTTGTAGAGGTTGCCTTAGGGAGTAGAGTTCCCTTAGGGGATAGATGTTGCCTTAGGTGTAGTTGTTGTCATAGGGAGTAGTTGTCTTAGGGGGTAGATGTTGCTTTAGGTAGTAGAGGTTGTTTTAGGGTGTAAAGGTTTCCTTAATCGTAGGGAGTAGAGGTTGTCTTTGGGGGTAGAGGTTGTTTTATGGAGTAGAGGTTGCCTTAATGTGCAGATGTTGCCTAATTGTGTAGAGGTTGACTTAGTGTGTTGAGGTTGCGTTTGTGTGTAGAGGTTGGTTTAGTGTGTAGAGGTTGCCTTAGTGTGTAGTTGTCTTAGGGAGTAGTCTTAGAGAGTAGATGTTGTCTAAGGGGGTAGAGGTTGCCTTAGGGAGGAGATGTTGCTTTAGGTGTAGAGGTTGCCTTAAGGAATATATTTAGGGTGTAGAGGTTGCCTTAGGGAGTAGATATTGTCTTAGGGAGTAGAGGTTGCCTTATGGGTTAAAGGTTGGTAAGGGAGTAGAGGTTGTCTTAGGGGGTAGAGTTTGCCGTATGGAGAAGAGGTTTTACAGGTTGTCTTAGGGCACAGAGGTAGCCTTAGGGAGTAGAGGTAATCATTATGGGATAACGTTTGCCGTAGGGTTTTGCTTTTATTGAGTATAGTATTTTTGCCCTCAGGATGCAAATGTCTATTCTTAAAGTGTAGAATTTGAGTCTTATGAGTAGGTAATGGTGTGTCTTAATGGGTAGAGGTTTTTCCCCTTCAGGGTGATAGAGGGATTTGCCGTTAGGGAGAAAGAAGTTTATTCTTTTGAGGTGTGGATCAAATGGATTTAGCCTTAGGTGATAATGGTTTGTCAAAAACGGAGTAGGATTTGTCTTATAGGGGGTGTACATAAAATTAAAATAAAGTGATAACAACGTAAAAAATCATCCTCCAAACAAGGAATAAAAAGTAAGAATAAAAAAACATAAATGCCTAAGGCTTTGCCTGATAGTACCTGAACGCGCCCTGACCGCGGGGTCATAGCACGGGGTTGGGCATGATCGCCCTGGACCGCGGTTCATCACCCTCCCCCATAAAAAATGACATGTTAGAACGGTAACTCAAAACGGTTATACCATTTGGAGGGATGATAACGACGGAAAACAAAAGGAAAAAAAAAAAATAGACTGAAAAAAATTGCGTTGATACTAGCAAGGCAAAGGAAAAACCAATTGGGGGGGGTGGGGGGGGGGGGGGGGGGGGGGGGGGGGGGGGGGGGGGGCGGGGGGGGGGGAGGGGGGGGGGGGGGGAGGGGGGGGAGACGGGGGGGGGGGGGGGGGGTGGGGGGGGGGGTGGGTGGGGGGGGGGGGGGGGGGGGGGGGGGGGGGGGGGGGGGGGGGGGCATGAAATTCACTCGCTAAGCTGGAT
>JAMPIV010003549.1:0-61683 GCA_024509875.1 Oreohelix idahoensis
CGGTTCTAAGCCTGTCCACGGCATAAAATTCAGCGCTATGCTGGCGTGTGAGAGTATCACCGTCAGACACAATAGGGCGGGTTTATTTATTATCATTCTATGACTAAAATATTACTGAAATGAGCGATTATTCTCGCAGATTTTACTGCAGCTGCGTGGTTGTACATTCTATAGTTACCTTACATTATAATACTAAATATTATAGAAATAATGGCTTAGCAAAGCTATTTAAAGCAGTAAAGATAACCAATAGAGATGTTACACTGTACAAAGGACTATGAAACTAAGAAAGCTAACACCAATTAGCTATAGCCGATCTTACTAATACTTACACCACATTGTCAGTCTAACATTACTGAAGAAGCACAGGGCTTTATTCTAGTAAGCTGTAAAATATTAATAAATTGCAGCACTCACCACACTAAAATAAACTATTTCGGCATCAGCACCGTAGTTAATAAATATAACAATCTAAATCGCGCCACAATTAAATATTATTCAAACCGACGTGTCGGATTTACATAAGATCATTGAACGTTTCCTTAACCTCAAACAATATGGAAATACTTAACCATTAACTTCATTTACACAAATGTAATAAACGACAATGTCAGTTCTAATACCGGCCACGTGTTATATTTCCTGAACATGGACCATCTGCTCCAGCCACGCCATGTCTGAATAAATTTAGATCTAAAACCAACCGCACGCGAAATATAAATGACATTGAATTAAGCATATAATTATTTAAAATACAACGGCACAAAGATGGTGATCCTATATCCTTTCTAACACTATAAAGACTTTAGAATGTTGGAGAATAATATTACATCTACTCAAAGTCCTATACATGTTCTTGAACTAGACTTTAATATTTTTCAATAGCTTGTTCTCTCTCCGCGACAGGCGATCAGAATGATAAAGAATTTAAACTGACGCGGTAGCCTGGACGCTTCTCTTCTCTGATTGGCTGCTATCCGTAAGCGATATGACTAATGTTCTATTTTTAGATCCTGACTGAGTAACACTAAAATGGCTGCCAAATCGCTATGTTGTAGTAAAAAGGTATTGAACGACAGACAAAATGCCGATGACAAGATGGCGCTGTCACAAATATACTTACTTATGATAAAACTTTATGTGTTGGAGAAAAAAAAACTAACATTGATTGAGTTATTCAGTGGGTAATTTTCAAGGTATGGCTTAGCCTTACTTGGCGCTTCCCTTCCCGTCACAAAAACAAACGAATTCCTGTTTTTTAAATTACCAATGACTCTGTTTTCACTATGCGATACGTCACAAAATCATATTAAATCATTTGCCATCTGCACTCATTACCCATCGGACCTCCAAGGAGCAAAGTCTTCTAAAAAAGTCACGGCAAGTCATTCTGTCCCGTGCTATCAGCTCAAGGTCTATTTATGTCTTTCTCATCATTTTCTTGTCTTTCATATGTTCTCTTGTGCATGTCTTCTTTGGTCTTCCTTCGCCCATTTTACACGTGATGATTCTAGAATAACGACTACCTTGTAATGCTATCAGTAGGTTTCCTCAATGCGTGTCCCATTCATCGCCAGCGTCTTCTTCTCATCTCTTGCTCAACTGTACCTTGTCTGGTTCTTGTCATCAGTTTCACATTTGGTGTCCTTGTCGTACCATTTAAATCCTTCTCGTCTACACAGCCACTAATTTATGAAAGTATGTAACATTTTGGTTGTTGTTTTTGTTGTTGTCCATGTTTCAGAGCCATACAAAAGGACTGATTTAACATTTGAGGGGTAACGATTTTCTTCATATGCGAAACATATTTCATTTGTCTAACTTCGATTTATGTCTCCTATTCCATTTTTTTAAAAATAAGGACTCCTTTGTTTTCCTATGTTTCCTTGAGATGCACCCCCATTCTATCTATACATATTTGGGCGCTGTACAGTAATGACGAGTATACAGAACACCTGAGGGCACATATCGTTCATTAATTTATTATTATGTCTGTTTTACGTAATTCCAATTCCCTTCTGTATCAGAGTTTCTATTTCCTGCAGTTATTTGCCAAAGATATGAGAAACTTTCACCTGTTTCATTATCTTTCCACTTGTTTTTATATTGATTACATATACATTTCACGGGCGGATGAATTTAGATTTTAGGCCTATCACTGGTTGAAAATATTTACTCTCTGCATTACCGAGTTATAGTCACAATTTCATGCTGATGCTATGTCAGAAGCGCGCAAGGTTTTTTTTAAGGCATTTTTTTTTTTAAACCGATGGGAATATCGCAAATGAGAATGTTATCTTATCTTTCAGTGACCCAGTAACGCGGCATGCAAGATATTATCAACATGTTATCTTATCTTTCAGTGACCCAGTAACGCGGCATACAAGATATTATCAACATGTTATCTTATCTTTCAGTGACCCAGTAACGCGGCATGCAAGATATTATCAACATGTTATCAAAACAAAATAAATACTGATGTATACAATTTGTTGCAGTGACAGAAATTGCTGCACTATAATTTCTGTTAATACTTTTTAGTTTTTGTTTATTGACTAATATTCTATTTTACACAATCCTTTGCGATATTCTTGTAATAGATGACGACTAAGGAGTGATTGATATTTGCTGCTCGAAGCCAGACTGCAAGGTCTTAGATTTGAAAATGCGCTCTATTAACTGACGACCTCATTGACATACCTATGTTGAACGGAGCTCGCCTCGTGAACAGGAGGCAAAACTCCTAATTAGAGAAAGATAAAGGGGACGGCTGGCTACCCTACATTGTTTAAACGTAAAACACAAACAAAACAACAATAAAATACTGACAGATGTGAAGAAGTCATTCCAGATTCAAGACAAAATGAGATTACTTGAAGAGAAGTTGCAACTATTCGGTCTGAATTAAGAGGAAAAAATACTGTGATAATAACGTGCAGCTGACTGTCGTAAAGTGTAAACCCACTTCTTTGTTAATACACTATGTCGATATATACAAATATGCCCAGCCAATCCACGTTCAACAGACTCTGAGCCAGAATAAATTACACGAAGTATACGCCATCTTGTTCCCGCAAGATGGCGGCAGACAGAATGAATTAGAAATATAAGGAAAAAAACTTAAGCCTAAAATTTCTGGACTCGATCACGGAATGTACGAAAACGTCGAGAACCAATCAAAAGAGTTCCTTGCGCACTGGCAGATTCCCTGCGTCTACCTATATAAACGGGCGCATTTTATTCAAAAATAGCACACAAACACGAAGGCTAGCTAGACCGACTGGGGGAGGAGAAAGCTGTCAAGATTGATTTATTGCTTACCTTCATGACCGGGCACTCTTGCTTCACTAAAGTCGAGTCCAAATCTAGCTTGTATTAATCTTAGAGGGTAGGTAAACTTACTATAAACTTGCAGGAGAATAGGCCTACATCAGATATATAACGATTGTATTTTTTGTGTGTCATTTATACTACCTACACCTGTATATATTTAATATATTTTGTTTTACTATGAATGTATCAAGTATACTGATTGTATCTTGGGGAATTAGGTATAATGATTGTATTTCCGGATATGATTGATGAAAACTAAAACCAATCCGAAATATAACCAAACAGTCCTTGTTAGGACTGTAGTGGTTTTTGATGTTATTGTATGGTTGTTATATTACCTAGTGTACTGGATGAGGTCAGCTGTGAAGGTTTCTGAGATAAAAGTTTATGTGAGTACAGAAGACCTTTCTGCTACCACTTACGACCTCAAACAGACCTATTCTCCTATTATGAATGTTAGCTACGTTAAATGTCTAGGGTAATGAAAAGTGTTGTGTAGGTAATTGAATACACAGACACACACATGTAAATACTAAGTCTAATAATAATAATAAGCTCTATGATCAAATTAAAGAACACTGGCTTTTAGAATTTAAGTTTAACAATTTTTTGAATTTATTTAGTCCTGAACCAAATGTTTCTTCTGGTCAGGACATATGAAACAATATGTTTTTATCAATTAAAGTGCATATAGATATATTGAATAATCACAATGAAAATTTTGTACATAAATATATTAGTACATTGGGTAATATTAATAATAAAATACAGAGTCTGTGAGAACTAGCACTGGATGTTTAGTTGGGGTGGTGTCATCATGCCCAACCTCGATTTGTAATGTTTATTGTCCTTGAAATATGGAATGAGTTATGTTTATATAATATGATGGTATTTCTTGTTTTATAGTGGACCCAGTTGATGAATTCTCAGCAGACCAGGTTCACTTATCTGGTCTGTGAAGATGCAGTACAGAATATCAGTGGCCCACTCCTCACAATGATTGGAGTAAATGTTAGGCTGCTCAGGCATCTACTTGTGTACTTCTACACAAGAAATTTGGCACTAGCGTAGCACCAGATCAGAAACTCACAATTCAGAATTGAGAACACAGATATGTTGAAATAGCAAAACTCAGCTGAGCTGCTGGCTATATGAAGGCGTCCCACTTAGAATATATAATATTTCCTGGGGATTTACACTTCTATCATAAACGAACTGTGTCTCTGGACAGTCTTAATCAAAATGGCAAAAAACCCAACTAAGTTTTCAATAATATAAAATGCGTTGGCCAATCAGATCGGAAGACTAAGCTTTTCAATTTGAATTTTGAAAATAAAGTCAAAAGTACATCTCAATTTTTCAAATGTACGTCGGTCACATTTTGGCTTTTTCCAAAATTATACTTGTTTTTTTGGACTAACTACATGTAAAAACTACACAAATCTGCCCCACTAAGTTATTTTTAGCCACTATCCCCCTTCTTTCCCCTCTAGTTCATTGCAGTTTGGGGTTTATGCGTTTTGCTCAAGGACGCGTCAAAAGTAACTTTAGTGAAAGTATGTACAAAAAACTGTTCGCTAGTCTGATTGGAACAATACGGTCTTTCGTCAATATCTTCCGTGTTATCTGTCCGTTTGTGTAATTAAAAGTATATTATTTCTCAGATTAAGATGGGCTATCAAACTAGCTAGGTTTTATTTTCATAACTTTATTATTAAAGAAAAACCTACTTTTCTCAAGGTTAGTTTTGAAATTTGTTTTTTGAACCTTCGTTCACGCGTTTGCCGCTAGATTCAAACAAATCAACCAAGTACCGTAAAACGTCCAAGATACGACTGTTTCTAATAAGAGCTAAGGTCTTTTTTTTTTGTCCATTTCCTTACATTGTGTCAACTAGTGGCGTGATTTTTCTCTTTAAACTACAAATTGCGTCTTTTTGCCCTTTAGATTCAAACACGTGTTCAGACCGTCATAATAATTTTTCTTTTATCTCCGTTTCCCTCCCGTCTGCATGTTACAACTAGTTAGTTTCAATGGCGTTAGGAAAAGCGGGCGTAGGCGAGAATGTATCCTCGTACCTTACGTATAATTTTATCCCTACATGTTATCTTATCCGTTATCTTTATAATTGGAGGAATTTTAACGTTGCATCACTGTAATTTTCACCACACATCTCCCCACCTGAGAACATGCACTAATGCAAGTTCCAAAACCAGTGATACACATAGATAAAATTACTCCTCACGCCTGCCAACTACTCTAATTTTGATCACAGGGGTGCCTACTGAGGAAATCTGCACCGACATTCTGTGACCCCGGGATATATTGAATACTAAACTGATAAGGTTGCAACAATAAAGACCATCTTAACAATCTTGCATTCTCATGCTTGGCCTGAGATAAGAACACGAGAGGCTGGTGATCTGTCTGGACCACAAAAGTCCTACCATACAGATAGATTTGGAACTTTTTTATTGCCCAGATTAACGCTAAACATTCTTTTTCGCTTGTGGAATATCCTTGTTCCGCTTTGTTTAACTTGCGGCTTGCATAAGCGACTGGGTTCAGTTCCCCATTTGGTGAAGAGGCCCCTTGCAACAGAGCCGCCCCTAGGCCTACATTGCTTGCATCTGTTCTCACCACAAAGTCCTGAGTCAAATCAGGCAATTTGAGAATAGGCTTGCTAGTGAGTTTTTCCTTTAACTCTTGAAATGCCAATTCACATTGCGCTGACCAAACAATTTTATCTGGATTTCCCTTGCGAGTCAGATCAGTCAGAGGAGCACATATAGAGTTAAAATTTTTGATATATTTTTGGTAAAACCCACATAACGACACGAATGATCGCACGTCTTTTTTTGTTTGTGGTCTAGGTGCTCTCTGCAGTTTTTCCAAGTTCTTGGGGTCAGGGGTCATGTTACCCTGATATACAGTATGTCCCAAGAATTCCAACTCTTTGCATCCAATACAACATTTTGTTGGTCTAGCAGTTAAGTTCGCTTCTCTGAGCCTATGAAATAACATATTCAGAGAGTTAATGTGTTCTTCAAATGTTTCTGTGGCGACAAGAATATCATCCATGAAATTTGTGATACATGGATTATTCAGGGGATCCAACAATTTGCGCATCATCCTAGAAAACACACTCGGAGCATTTTTCAATCCGAATGGTAGCATGTTGAATTCATAATGTCCTTCCGAGGTGCTAAAAGCTAAATAAGGTCTAACTTCAGGCCTCACTGGAATCTGGTAATAGCCTTTACTAAGATCCACCTTTGAAAAGTATTTTGCCTTGTTCAATCTGGCAAATAACTGTGTTGTGTCTGGTAATGGATCCACTTGTCCTTCTGTGACAGCATTCAGTTTCCTGTAATCTATGCACAGTCTATGTTCCCCAGACGGTTTCCTCAACAAAACTACACTGGAGCTAAAAGAAGATGCACTGTGTGAAATAATCCCTTCTTTCAACAAATAATGTATTTCCTCTTTCAATGCCTTCTCCTTCGCGAACGGAACAGAATAGGCTCTCATACAGATTGGGTTTGAGTCTACCAGCCTCATGTCATACTGTAGCAAATTTGTATGTCCTGGTTTATCTGTTAATACATCTGTATGTTCTTCCAGAACCTGTTGAACTCTCTCCCTCTAACTTTTAGTCAGGTGCTTACTGACTTTTACCTGTGCGGCTGTCTCACAGGGATGTAATGGGTATTCATGTGAGGTGAGTGGTTCCTTTTTCATTTTAGTTGCGATAGCCAAGGTCAGTAAGGGGGCGCTTTCCTGGAGTGGTCTGTCCAGATACTTCTTTAAACGGTTTACATGATATACCTTCTCCTTCCCCTTTTTGTCAATTTTATAGTTTGTTCTAGACACTTTCTCTAGAACAGTATATGGACCATGCCATCCAATTTGCAACTTATTCTGGCTGCCGGGTAGTTAAAGAAGCACCTTCTCTCCCACAGCTAATTCTCTTTCCTTTGCTTTCCTATTAAAATACGCTGCATGTTTCTTCCTGGCTTGTCTCAAATTATCATTTGCCAGTTTCCATCCAGCTTTCAGACGAGTGGTCAGCTCGTTCACATATTGATATGATGAGGTAACAGTCTCTTCTGCTTTCTCATCTGTCCAGGTCCTTAATAAAGCTTCCAATGGACCTTTTATTGGCCTCCCAAATAGCAAGTTTGCGGGAGCCATCCCGGTTGAACTATATGGTACCTCCCGATACGCAAACAACGCGGCGGGCAGAAATTGATCACACATATCAGGTTTTTCATGTGCCAGCTTCCTCAGGATAGAAATGAGAGTCCCGTTGAACCTCTCTACCTGGCCGTTCCCTTGTGGATGGTACGGACTACAATGAAAGTGTCTGGCTTGAAATAGCTTAAAAACTTCTTCCGTTAGTTTCCCCTTGAACTGAGAGCCATTATCAGTCAAGATTTGATGCGGAAATCCTAATCTTGTGAATATTGTAAGTAGTGCCTCTGCTACATGTTTCGAATCAATTGATGGCAGGGCTACCGCCTCTCCCCACATAGAACAAGTGTCCACCAGAGTAAGGTTGTAACTGTTCCTCCTCTTGGTCCGAGTGAGAGGTCCCACAATATCCACTGCAACCCTCTCAAAAGGTTATCCCACTATGGGCATTTCCCCTAGAGTTGCAGGATCAGTCCAATGCTTTGGAGCTACACTTTGACATTCTGGACAGGATTTGACATATCTTTTTATATCCTCCGTTATCCCTGGCCAGAAGTAATGACAAGCTATACGCTGTCCTGTGGCGCTGATCCCCATGTGACCACTGAAGGGAATCGCATGCCCTAGTTCCATCACTTTATCCCTATATGAAGCTGGAAGAACCAGCTGGTTGTGACCATTTGTTCCAGTTCCGGCCCTCCTATATATCAATTTGTTCTTCATAAAGTACTCTCCCTTGCTTGGAGGTGTGTGACATTTGGGCAATTTTTTAAAACATGGCTTGAGTGTCCTATCCTCAGCCTGCGCCTTCCTCATCTCTTCTGGATGAACATTTATAGGTTCACCTTCTTCCTCCTTTTTCTGTGACCTGGTCTGCACTGTCGTCATGATCACAGGTCTCTCGGGATTCCCCAAGAAGACGTATCTACACCCCAATATCAGAGGGTAGATTGGTTCATCTATCACTGCTGCTCTGATTTCTCCTTCCACATAGCGAGTTTTCACCGTTATCCTTGCGATGGGAAGTGTCATGAGTGGTATGTCCTTAGTCGCCCCTTGTATTTCCACTGTTTCTGTGGTATACTGACTTGGGTCCACTAGGCTAGACTTCACAACTGAATCATAATCCAAACCTGTATCATAAAGACACCTTATGGTGACCCCATTACAAATAACATCCTCACAAACTGGAGGGTGATAAGGTTCCTGCTGTCCATTAGGATTAACCTTTAATCTTTGGTTCCCCGATTTCATTGCAGCAATGTTTGAAGGTTTCCTTTTACAAAATTCGGTGTTATGGTTGTCTTTCTTACACCATTTGCACCATCTCTTTCCTTGGTTAAACGGTTTCCTTTCATTAAATCTTTGGTCATTGAACTGTGAGTTTCTATCACGATAATCATTTCTTGGCCTATCAAAATTTGTCCTGCCTTTATTACCTTGTTCTCTGGTATCAAATTTATTAAATTGCTGTGGAGCTTTAAAATTGTCTATGTGCTTCTTTCTAGTACCACTTACCTCTGCCTGGGCTGCCTGATACCTCTCAGCGACATTCAAAACCTCCCCCAACCTCTCTGCACCTTGTTCCATGAGAAATTTTCTCAAGTCTGGAGCCATGGACTCTCTTAATTGCTCTATCATGATCATCTCTTTAAGATCTTGGGTCTTCCCCAGAGCAGTCCATTTCTCCGAATAGGTTTCCAGTCTGGCAGAGAATTGGTGGTATGTCTCCCCAGACAAAAGTTTGGCATTTCTAAACTTCTTACGATAAAATTCACCATTCTTTTCATATCTCAATAACAAAGCCTGCTTTAGCATGTCATAATTGTCTTGGTCGTCTCTATTCATCTTAGCGAAAACTTCATAAGAAGTACCTCTAAGCCCTTGGGATAACTTAAGACTCCACCTCTCTCTCTCTAACCCGTACGTAGTAGCTAATAGTTCAAATCTCCCTAGGTACCCCTCTATGTCACCGTCTTTCTCAACAAAATGGTCTAAATGAAACCCCATAGCTGAGATTGAGGCTCCCTGACTAGGCGTAGCATCTGAGGCAAACGGGCTGGCACCATTTTCAGGAGCATGGCCTTGTAATTCCAGCTCCCTTAGTCGTAATTCGTGCTCCATTTGTAATCTTCTATCTTCTGCCTCCCTTTGATGTCGTTTTTCTTCTGCCTCCCTTTCGGCAGTCAATCTCTTATCTTCTGCCTCCCTTTGCTGTCGTTTTTCTTCTGCCTTCCTTTCGGCAGTCAATCTCTTATCTTCTGCTTCTAATTGGAGCCTTTTAATCTCCCTATCTGCCTCCAATGTCTTAGCCTCTTTATCAGCCTCAATCTGCAGCCTCTTAAGTTCTTTATCAGCCTCAATTTGTAACCTCTTCTCTTCAGCTAACCTCCTATCTTCCCTTTCAATATACTTGTCACATTCTGAAGTTACATATTGAATTAAAGCTTGACCCTCCATATTCATCTCCTTCGCCGTCAGCACAGCAGCCGATCTAAATTTTGCTAGATCTGCCATACTATTCAGACAATTTAACAATGACCAAAGTAATTAACAAAGGTAATATTTTAAGGTAATATACTAATTAATTAATTACCACTGGCTGTGAAGATTCATCAACTTTTCTTTCCACTTTTTATTTTAGGGACACTTAAATTTATTCACTTATGCCCCACTAATTTAATTCCCGGACCAGGAGACTTTACTATCTTTGATAACTCATATCCCCGGACAAGACCCCAATATTTGTAGTGGTTTTTGATGTTATTGTATGGTTGTTATATTACCTAGTGTACTGGATGAGGTCAGCTGTGAAGGTTCCTGAGATAAAAGTTTATGTGAGTACAGAAGACCTTTCTGCTACCACTTACGACCTCAAACAGACCTATTCTCCTATTATGAATGTTAGCTACGTTAAATGTCTAGGGTAATGAAAAGTGTTGTGTAGGTAATTGAATACACAGACACACACATGTAAATACTAAGTCTAATAATAATAATAAGCTCTATGATCAAATTAAAGAACACTGGCTTCTAGAATTTAAGTTTAACAATTTTTTTGAATTTATTTAGTCCTGAACCAAATGTTTCTTCTGGTCAGGACATATGAAACAATATGTTTTTATCAATTAAAGTGCATATAGATATATTGAATAATCACAATGAAAATTTTGTACATAAATATATTAGTACATTGGGTAATATTAATAATAAAATACAGAGTCTGTGAGAACTAGCACTGGATGTTTAGTTGGGGTGGTGTCATCATGCCCAACCTCGATTTGTAATGTTTATTGTCCTTGAAATATGGAATGAGTTATGTTTATATAATATGATGGTATTTCTTGTTTTATAGTGGACCCAGTTGATGAATTCTCAGCAGACCAGGTTCACTTATCTGGTCTGTGAAGATGCAGTACAGAATATCAGTGGCCCACTCCTCACAATGGTTGGAGTAAATGTTAGGCTGCTCAGGCATCTACTTGTGTACTTCTACACAAGAAATTTGGCACTAGCGTAGCACCAGATCAGAAACTCACAATTCAGAATTGAGAACACAGATATGTTGAAATAGCAAAACTCAGCTGAGCTGCTGGCTATATGAAGGCGTCCCACTTAGAATATATAATATTTCCTGGGGATTTAAACTTCTATCATAAACGAACTGTGTCTCTGGACAGTCTTAATCAAAATGGCAAAAAACCCAACTAAGTTTTCAATAATATAAAATGCGTTGGCCAATCAGATCGGAAGACTAAGCTTTTCAATTTGAATTTTGAAAATAAAGTCAAAAGTACATCTCAATTTTTCAAATGTACGTCGGTCACATTTTGGCTTTTTTCAAAATTATACTTGTTTTTTTGGACTAACTACATGTAAAAAATTCCCCACTAAGTTATTTTTAGCCACTATCCCCCTTCTTTCCCCTCTAGTTCATTGCAGTTTGGGGTTTATGCGTTTTGCTCAAGGACGCGTCAAAAGTAACTTTAGTGAAAGTATGTTGATGCGTGATGCCATATGATGATGGATGGTATCCGCATGTCTGGTTTTGTGTAGTGTGCAGATGTGTTCAGTCAAACAATGTTCATACAAAATAACAGGGCAATCCACATAGGACGTCAGTAAACTCACGACGTATAAAGTCAATGATGCTTGTAACAGCTAGACGTTTTTCTGTATCATTTATTGTGGACGCCACAGTGACAAAATGTATACGCGAATATGTAGGTACATCAGACAGTCATTATCACAGCAACAATGTCAGTATAGCAATGGACGGTAGACAGCATCATAATAAAGGTGATTCACAGACATGTCAATACATTATAAGGCTGTAATGTAGTCGGGAAAATTCTCCATCCCTTTCTATCTTAGCCAGAAGATAACCAGATGTATGAGATCAGTTCACTCTCCTTAATCTGACTTCAGCAAGACAGGCACGTCTGCCGAAGTATAAATAATGTCCTCAAAAATATCCTCTAGATAACAAAGGTTTTCCAAACCTAGTTCATGTGACAAAGTAGCAAGTAATAGTCCTTGGGACATGCATCAACCGATGCAGTACAATACAGCGACATGTGAGCTGGGAAAACATCTCGTGAAGACGCCTTTCGAAGACAGGCTATGAATCAAGAATCGCTCACGACCAAAGATCGATAGAGTTAATGAAAAAGTCAATTTACCTTGCCTTCAGGAAATACACAGAAATATTATGCCTCCCGGCATGTGCAAATACACTAGAGGTATTATCTCGAATAAACGAAATATCCATAAGAGGACTTTCACATTCCTGACAGAACAAAAAATAGCGGAGATCCTCTTTCAGCGAGGCATCTTTCTCGCCATTCAAATCGCTCACTCCACTAGTGGTGGGCGGAAACCGATCGACCAAAAAAACAAGACCAGTCATGCGCAGTCCAGCGCAAAAAGACCACAGCTCAAAACTTAACTGCATTCAATACCAACGCGGGAAGACAAATGCTTACCGAGAAAAGTGACTATAAATTTCAAGCAGTTGTTGCCCTTGCGTTATAAAATAGATATTGTAATAAAACGATGTTGCGAGAATTTATCACGCAACATATGTACAAAAAACCTGTTCGCTAGTCTGATTGGAACAATACAGTCTTTCGTCAATATCTTCCGTGTTATCTGCCCGTTTGTGTAATTAAAAGTATATTATTTCTCAGATTAAGATGGGCTATCAAACTAGCTAGTTTTTATTTTCATAACTTTATTATTAAAGAAAAACCTACTTTTCTCAAGGTTAGTTTTGAAATTTGTTTTTTGAACCTTCGTTCACGCGTTTGCCGCTAGATTCAAACAAAACAAACAAGTACCGTAAAACGTCCAAGATACGACTGTTTCTAATAAGAGCTAAGGTCTTTTTTTGTCCATTTCCTTACATTGTGTCAACTAGTGGCGTGATTTTTCTCTTTAAACTACAAATTGCGTCTTTTTGCCCTTTAGATTCAAACACGTGTTCAGACCGTCATAATAATTTTTCTTTTATCTCCGTTTCCCTCCCGTCTGCATGTTACAACTAGTTAGTTTCAATGGCGTTAGGAAAAGCGGGCGTAGGCGAGAATGTATCCTCGTACCTTACGTATAATTTTATCCCTACATGTTATCTTATCCGTTATCTTTATAATTGGAGGAATTTTAACGTTGCATCACTGTAATTTTCACCACAAGGACTCATATAACTCCAACCTGAAATATAACCTATCGGTCCTTTTTAGGACTCACCAACCTGAAATATAACCTATCAGTCCTTTTTAGGGCTCATATAACTCCAACCTGAAATATAACCTACCAGTCCTTGTTAGGACTCATGTAACTCCAACCTGAATATAACCTATGACTATATCATGTATAATGATTGTATGTTATAGTATCATGTATAATGATTGTGTATGACTGTTGAAGAAGGAAATCACCAGAAAATAGCCTAAACCTGTATATATTTAATATAACTTTAGATTTTGTTTTACTATGAATGTATCAGGTATACTGATTATATCTTGGGGAATAAGGTATACTGATTGTATTTCTCTGGTATGATTGTCGAAGAAGAAAACCAACCTGAAATATAACCTAACAGTCCTTGTTAGGACTCATATAACTACAATAGTATTGTTAGGATATATTT
The DNA here is from genome assembly GCA_024509875.1 of Oreohelix idahoensis. Classification (NCBI taxonomy): domain Eukaryota; kingdom Metazoa; phylum Mollusca; class Gastropoda; order Stylommatophora; family Oreohelicidae; genus Oreohelix; species Oreohelix idahoensis. The sequence goes on from JAMPIV010003549.1 coordinate 13,679, forward strand.
TACCAGCACTTATCAGATATGGCCTGGTATATTATAGGTGGAAGGAAACGGTTGTATCATACGGTGTACAAATTATTGGATGTATTCATGTATTGAATTATTAGAAAGAATGTTTTGCAAGTACACACCTGTCTTGTCTCGCTATTGCTAAATCATACTGAGCCATATTGTCATTCATCATACATGAAGACACCTGAGACACACGCTCATCTCATATACACTAGAAATAGGTGGGCTTGATGACAGAAATTAGCCCCTATTTTTCCTTGTTACAGGTTTATTCGTGTCATCCAGCCTGAGGTCGTATGTCGAGTCAATCCAACTGCCTGGAACTTCGCAGGAGCATAGTGGTTGTATCGAGCTACATCCTTATTCCCCTTCAGTCTTGGGTGGGCTAAAGGAACGATCATCAGCAGGTGTTGTGTGCATCAAACTAAGAAGGACAGAACTGTTTTAAGAGATGAGTACACATTAGTACCATTTCCGTCGGCAAGTGTGAGCAATCAATGTCAATGAAGAAAAAGTGATTTAGCGTAGTGAGAGACAAGATTAACAGCACAGCTGATAAAGTTTATATAAGTGATTAACAGCACTGCTGATATAATTTTTTTCCTATAATTGGAAGACTTGTTGTAATATATATATATATTGTAAACTTATAAATCCATTACATTCCATCTTCCAACATCCACCTTTCAGTACAAGAGTAGATAGTGTATATACTAAATAAATAATAAGGAAATTGTATTTGAACGACTTGCCAATTTTAAATTTGTTAAGTGAAATCTGTTTCTTTGTTTTAATATCACATTTAGTTACATAGCGGGGTGGCATTTTATGACTGTCTCCACTCTACTAATTTTTCGAGATCAGATCATTCACAGCCGTAACTAATTTGTGATACCAGTAGTTCTCTCATACACTGGGACTTCACCATTTTCCTGCAGAAATTCTATTTCTGTATTGTCAGTACTATACCGATCATATTGTAGTGGATTTGATGGTATTGTATGATTGTGATATTACCTAGTGTGATGCATGAGGTCAGCTGTGAAGGCTCCTGAGATAAATGTAGCTGTGAATTTACAGAAGGCCCTTCTTGCTACCACTACGACCTCACACCTATCTTTTTTACTAATGAATGTGGCTACGTTAAAATTCTAGGGTACTGATATGTAATGTGTTGTGGTAGTTTACATACACACATGTTTATAGTTGTAATTTATCTGGGAGAACGATTAATGGATGTGCTGTTGGGGTGGCCTCATCACTCCCTGTCTATGGCGACTAAACATTGTCCATTTATTGATGTGAATATAGTTGGTGTGTTAGAAAATAAGTTGGTGAATTTCCAGCAGGCCAGACGCTCACGTATCTTGAATGAGTAGTTCTGGTGCTGGAATCTGGTGGCCCCACCTCTCCGTGCTTGGGGGCAATAAAAGGCTGCTCTGCCAAAATATTAGACTGCACGGTCCCACTCTTGTATTATTCAACACATCATTTGACACCACATTGGTGCCAAATAAAAACTCACAGTTCTGAAATAAAAGTATTGGGTCATGTGTCAGAATTCCATCCTCTAAACCATTTCTGCACACAACTCTACACACAACAACACCACATAGACGGGGTCAGATCTCTCTGACCATACAGCACATCTTACCAAGTTGGTTTCACATAGGATAAGTTCCCCCAGACTACATATTCTGAAATATGTTCATTAGCTTCCTGCCATTGAATAGGATAGGTGATATGTTCCACTGATCTCAACACTTGATCCGCCCTTCATAATCCTTGCTGGAGTTTATGTATTTTGTTTGTCTCTAGACCCTGAACTGGGGCGGGGGGTCTAGAGCGAATCCTTACTTGTTGTAAGGGATAGATCTGTCTTTCATAATCCTTGCTGGAGTTTATGTATTTTATTTGTCTCTAGACCCTGAACTGGGGCGGGGGGTCTAGAGCGAATCCTTACTTGTTGTAAGGGATAGATTTTGATATGGCAGTATCAAATCACTCGAAACATTAAACAAATATTAAAATATACAAAGAAATACTTTCAGTCTTACCAGAATTATGAATAGAGAACACAGTTATATGCTAGCAAAACTCAGCTGAGCTGCTGGCTCTAGTATGGCGTCCCTCTAAATATTGAATAGCTTTATGGGAAATACACCACTGAATTATTTACTGTGTCTCCTACTGGACAGCTTTTAGTTAAATGGCAAAAATGCGCGTCTGAGCGCCGATAATATGTTTATCTGTGGCCAATCACCGCCTTTTTTCCTTTTCAAATTCAAACCTCCTAACAAAAGTCAATTCAGTCATACCTCAGTCAAGTATGTATTATTGTCTGTTGGTCCGTCTGTCTCTACTTGCGTTTTTACAAAAACACACTTGTTTTTTTGAACGAACTCTGCCGTCCCCTACACAATTTTGCCTTTAAAGTTATTTTTAGCCACAATTCTCCACCACATTCCCTTCCTTTCATTCCAACTAGATTTTAGCACTTGAGTCTCAAGGTCGCAGTTTTTGAAAATTAGTGACATTTTTTGTTTCAATGCAGTCGCTCGCTGATATGAACAACACAGTCTGTTGTCAATATCTTCATTATTATCTATCCGTCTGTATAAATGAAAGCATATTATTTCTCTGCTCAAGATGGGCCATCCGGCCAGCTAGGTTTTATATTCCTAACATTATTATTAAGAAAAAGTTACTTTTCAAGGTTAGTTGTTTTTTTTTTAAAATATGTTCGAGCATCTTCTGTAATGCGTTTGCCGCTGAATTCAAATAAAAGACTAAATATCGCAAAAGCGTCCAAGAAATGACTGTTGCGTATAATAGCTAAGGTCCCTTTTGTCCATTTCTTTACCTTGTGTCAACTTGGGGACGTGAATTTTTTTCCTTTCCCCACCAATTGCGTCTTTTTAGCCTTACATACATATATACAACAAAAACCTCACGCTACACTAACGATAACGAGATTAACAAACAAAAACAACCAAAAAGCTACAGACTAAATGGGTGCTTGCGTAGACTAGAAAGATTGAAGTGGTGTGACAATATCACTAATATGGAATTGATGACAATGTAGCAAATGTAATTTTTGCTGGGGAGGTTAAGATGTTATACCTAACAAGAAAGATAGTTGTGTCTGTGTTAACTGTGTCAGGTCAAGCACATGTAGGTCCCTGACTATAAAAGGAATGATGATGATGATATATTGTATCAGGGAACCTAACGCTACCTCCCTAGATCTCACACAGTCCGTATTTTGATTCTAGTGGCTGGTGTATGATGTCTCTAGTGTCTAGGGGTGAAATGAAGATGATGGCACATCAACACAATACACTTTAACTCACTATAATAAAATGAATAAGACGGTGGTTAAAGTTTTCTTTTAAAATTTGAATGTTTTTTTCTTTATACAATTTAATCTGCCTGTCCCGTCAACTTTTTTTGGACAGGTCTTTGAAAATGAGGAAATATATTTACATATAATGCTGTAACTAAAAATATGGACTCTTGGTCCTATGAATATATTGTTAATATAGAGTTCCTGTAGGTGTATTCACAGACTAAAACTTTTAATAGATGCTATTAGTGATTGTCATTTGTTATGAGGAAGCTGTTTGTTTTCATCAAGCCCCCCATATAATTCAATGTTATTTTGATAGGAACTAGTTTCTTAGGATGATGAAATGTCAGAGGTCCCAGCTGCCATGATAACATGTCACCTGGGATTCTTCGTAGGTCGAATATAAGTCAGTATATCAATGTAGAGACAATGTAGATCAGCATCCCACACGTAAAATCTCCTTCAGGCTATCAGCTGACAGCTTAAAACTTTATAATGGAGACTTTAACACCCACTCATCAGGTTTCCTGTCACCGGATGGGTAACAGGAAATAAAAAACTATGTCTGCAATAAAAAGACACCCAAAAGGAATAGAGAGGAAGGGATGGCTGAAAATCAGGCCTTTTCAACCTGATCACAACTTCTTATTCCCTATAATATACATGACGGTTATGGGGTCAGCCTCTTGTGCATTCATGTGCATTAGCCCCTAATTTTATGACTCACACCCTTCTGTGACCACACCACAGGTCCCTATGGCAGATTCGCCCCTGTACTTTTACAATAGTTTGCTTCAATGCAATAAAACGTGGAGTAACCACATCTCCTAAAAGCCTTTATATGGAATGATTTTCTTCTTTTCTTTTTCTTTTCTAACTATTAAACGCTCTAGGCATGTTGAAAATTGTTGTGTTCTGGATATTTGTGTAGTTCCCCCAACGGAATAGAACTCAGAGGCTTCCTAACATTTCCAATACATAATATTAATACAAAATCATAATAATATGCAACAGTCAAATACAGTTCAATGTGAGGACTCAATAATGTTTGCTTCCGGCATGTCCCCTTCACTTTTCCACAGCAGTATCTGACTTTTTCAGCTTTAATCAAGCATGTAATACATAAAGCATTCTTACCACATAGTTCAAAGAAATATGTCACAAATAACGTTGACTGGCAAAGAATATGGCCTCAGTTTTGCTCTGCCCCGTCCAAATAGTGAATTAGTATTTAATTTTTACAAGTGTTATTCACATCTGATCTCAATGTAGTTGTGTGAATACCATTTTCGAGTCAAATGACCACGACACCACCATGCCTCTTGCCAATATGTATTAGAGCCGGCGAAGGAAAACAGGCACTACTACAACTTTTTGAATTTAGTTTTGAAAAAAACAAAACAATTCCAAACGAACTATGTGCCTGGTAGTCCATTGGTCAGTCGCGTAAGTTCGGCGCTTGCCAATAGAAAAAGATGTTTCTATTTTTCCTATCTCTCCCCTTTTATTCCTATACTCTTATACCCTAATTGAATTGCGTGAATTTCTACAAAATGCCTCTTTTTTAAACTTGCGTCCAGGACACTAACGTTAGGTGTAACGAGCATAGAAAACAGTCTGTCCGGTCAAGCGTTTTTAGACATTTATTATCATTTTCTTAATTAACTGGCTAATACTTGTGGACTACCATATTTTTTTAAACCTATTTTTGCTCTGGGGGACTCTAAGCTATATACTCTTGATTTTTATGGTCAGTTTCAGTATGGTTTAGAATTTTTCACTGTCAATCGTCAAATACAAATTTTACACAAGTCGGCCATCTTCCCCCCCCCCCTTAAGATTTTCCGCACAATTCAAATAAACCAACTAGTTTGAGTAACGTCAGAATATTATTGAGGGACTGTGTGTTTGCCTCTGCTGGCTTTGCCCACAGCGTGTATATATTAAAGAGACCGCGTGCAGAGCGAAGAGGGGTTTTTCAAAACTTTTGGTAGTGTTTTGCGTTAATTATTACAATCGTCTCGTTCTTACTGCTGAGAAATGTTCGAATTATTACAAATGTTAGTGTTAAAGTTAACATATTACGTTAATTCAAGCGCCAGTTTGGTCTCACAGTTCTTGCAAGTCGTTAATTACAAGCTTTTTCCCCGTTTCGTGCAGCAGATCGGCGAGATGTTAAAATGTTTATTGTGCGTTTTCGAAACCGAAACTAAAGCGTGTTAGATTTTTTACGGCGGGTCATTTTCTTAGCATTCCCACTGCACAAAAGGCATCGCCCTACTGGCGTTGAAGATGAAACCAGTCAGACACCTGAGGGCTGGGGTATTTATTTATCATAGGACTAAAATCTTTCTGAAATAAGCGATTATCTCACAGATTTTACTACAGACAAGAATCAGACAAGTGCCAGTGGAACCAGAGATGAGAGAAAGACGCTGAGTATAGATAGGACACACATTGAGGAAACTTTTTAATAGGATTACCAGATTATCCTTGTTCTGGAATTACCAGGGTAAAAGAGGTAGAAATAAATCAAAGAACACACGGAGACGAAAACTGGACACAGACGTGAATGGGATGGAGAAGGGATGGAAAGACCTTGCGCTGATGGCATGCGACAGAAAGATTTGCTAAACGTTTGTTGAGTGCCTTTGCAACTTTTGAAGCTGAAGTTGATGGTGATGATAACGCGAATGTTCTCGGATATGCAGCTCTACAATATCTGGATTATTCCATATACCTTGGCAGCAATATATTTGGAGGAACGGAAAATAATATCAAAATAAGAATACGTTTGGCAAGAGGAGGATTCATTGCACTGGGAAAATATGGAAATTAAAAGACATCAACTCCAACACTGAAATAAGGATCTTTAGCTCAAACGGTCAAGCCTGTGTTATAGTATGGCTGTGAAACATGGACAACAATAAACATGACAACTAGAAAGATGTAGACTTTATAAATGGGTATCTCCGCAGAATTGAAGGATGGCATGACAAGAACGTCAATGTTGACCACTGCTGACAATAACCAGTCAAGCATATTGTACGAGTGGCCACTCATATAAGGTTGTACATAGGGCTAGCAACCTCATTACCTAAACAAAATGTGTACAGAAATTACCGCTGTAAGAGTTTGATCTTTGCTGTAGGTATCTTCAAGTGGCCTATCTGTAGCGGTGGCTCCATGCTCCATACGGTGTAAGAAAAGGAGATTATAGTTTCAGTTAATTGTGTGTTGATAGCATTACCAGTCACTCTAAGTACTAGTATACCGACAAACACACAGAGAAAAGAGCCGGAGGCAGAAATATAAATGATGAAGAAGACACGGACAGGCTTTAAGCAGCAGCTTCACTGCACGTTTTCAACGAGACAAGACACCAACGTCCTTCTCAGGACGCCACTAGTCGAGATAAGATCGCATTTTCGTCAAAATGACCAGAAATAAACCACACGCGAAAAAGAGGAAGGTCTACACCAGCCCACCAGCGCAGAACAGCCAGGGAAAAAACAAAGCCACAAGCAACAAAGAAAGACAGCCAGAGAGCAAGACTGCCCCAAGTACTCGTGCTGAGACCGGTCCTCCTCCAACTCTAGACACGAGGACGGAGTTAGCAGCGACGTGTGTCGACACCACTGAGAGGCTGAGGGGCCCGACTCCTTGCAAGACAGAGGAGAGGGCAGATGCAGGCGTCCCTGGCCAAGATGATGAAGATCCAGAAGATGAAGAAACGATGAGATTGCAACAACAGCTGGAGAAGATGAAGGGATGGATGGAAAGAAGAGAGAAAAAGGCAGCTGCAAACGTCCACGGCCTAGATGACGAAGACCCCGAACGTGAGAAGTTGAAGAGATTGATACAGGGGGTAGAACAGACGCTGGAAAAGAGAGAGAAAAGAAGACAGAAGCTGAGAACCATGAGGCCACCACCACACGTACTGGAATCGTCAAAAGAAAACCTGTCTACCACAGAGAAGCTGCACCAAAAACCGATAACCCCACCACACTTTGCCGAGATGACAGCCGCACCTGCAAGCACTATGAAAGAAGTGATAGAGACAGCTCCTCAGCACAGACAGGTACAAGAGGAAGATATCGCAGAGACCATTATAGATGCACTTCGAAGAATTGAAGATGGAGACGAGTCCCTTAGGCTCGCTCTTCAAGAAGCGATAGTAGAAGTAGCCCCAGGCGTGCTGGACATCGAAACCACTGAGAAGCAAGCTACCATTCCTGGTCATGAAGAAACAACAGCTGACAACTCAAGAGCTCAGATGCAAGATATGACACCTTATAACAAAGAACAGGAACAACATTCGAACCAAGCCTGCAGAAGGGAACAAAGGCCAACCACTGAAAAGACAAACAACACAGAAACGATACAGGAGAGGATCGTAAAGATCACCCAGACGTCAGGAAGTGAGGCCTCACTCAGGGCCCTACCCGACAACAAAGTGATCAACATCCTCGAGGTGATAACTGGAAGGAGAGGTATCGCCAAAGTAGGGAGGCACGAAAAGGGAGTCTTACTATCGCTCAACAACACAGACAAAACAACCTCGCTGATGATCGAACTGGAAGCCGGCCCAAAAGAAATCCAGTTGCCCCACCAAATAAAAGTGGTGGTGGAAAAATACAAGTCAACAAAGAAGCTAGTCATAAGAGGGGTGGATACCAGATGTCCCGCAAGCGAGGTCCACACACGCCTTCAGGCGGAAAACGCGGATCTAAAAATCACGCAGGTCGAAAGGCTAAAAACCTGGGCGAAGAAAGATACCAATCTGATGATTGTAACGGTTGAAGGATCGACAAGACCCGAGAGACTGATACTCCATACAACAACAAAAAAGACAGAGGCATATATCCCTCCGGTGATACAGTGCTCTAACTGCCAGAAATATTCACACACCAAGAAAACATGCAGGAGAGACGCAATCTGCCGATATTGCGCGGGAAACCACCAATATGGCGACTGCCCCAAGGCGAAGGAGGACCACAACTACAAAACCACTAACGCAAACCGCACCTGTGCAAACTGCCTCGGAAACTACGGGGCTAGGTACCGAGGCTGCCCGATGTTCCAGGAAACAAAGAGCATCTTGAAAGAGGCCGCGTCCAAAAACATACCTTTCAAAGAGGCAAAAAACAGAGTGGCTGCGGATGTTGCAGAAAAACAAATCATGATCGACAGAAGACAGATACACAAACTAACCGCTGAAGTTAAAGATATGAAAATGAAACTACAGGTCGTAAACAGAAACAAGCAGGCTCCCGAAGACGACAAAGACAACGGTGATGATGTAATAGAACTACAAAACGTCAGAGAAATGATGAAAGACATGCAAAGCCTTCAGCAGCAGATAGAAGCAGACGTAAAGAGGCTGACAGAACTGACGGAAGAAAACTCAAAAATTCTCAAGAAAATCGAAACAGAGCGAAGAGCCATTGAGGAAATGACATCAAACACAAGAGCGGCCAAAACAAACGAGTAATCAGACGAGGAAGTCATCGAAGAAACACTTGAAAAACTTCTACCAGCAATAATAGAAAAAGCACTACTACAGATACAGGAAAGCAGGAAGACAAGAGAAACAGAAACGAGGAAAGCAAAAACTAACAAAACGACACAAGACAGATAGGAAGGCAGGAAATGAACACCATAAACACGCCACGACCGACAAGCAACGAAGAGGAAACCAGACAACCAGCTAGTGTCCTTTTCAGGACCAGTCCTTTTCAGGACTAACAGACAACTAGCACCGAAGAACCTAACACACAATATACCCCAATTATAACCAACTTTCAGGTTGAACAGGGTATTACAGCAACATAGTAGACGAAAACAACAACAACAACAAACAGGCTTTAAGCTGATGGCACGTGACAAGAGAACTTTGCGTGAGTAATTACAATTATTTTCATTTGTGCTGCTTGTAGAGCATGCAGGTAAACACTGTAGCTGGTCCCCTTGCTGAAGGCTGCACCAAGCATTGATATGCTCTTGTAGTGGTTATTTTTGTGACAATTTGTTTTATATGATGAGGTTGCCAGCCTGATGCACAACCTCACATTAGTCGCCTTGTACGACATACATGAGGGTCTGGTGGGCTCGTTCTTTCATTGTTTCTTCAGACAACCCTTGGGAACTTTACGGGTGCTAACGAGTAATTAATGTATAAATAGTTTCAGTTACATTTTTACCTACCGTCTGCCACTATCTATCTATCTATCTATCTATCTATCTATCTATCTATCTATCTATCTATCTATCTATCTATCTATCTATCTATCTATCTATCTATCTATCTATCTATCTATCTATCTATCTATCTATCTATCTATCTATCTGTCTGTCTATCTATCTATCTATCTATCTATCTATCTATCTATCTATCTATCTATCTATCTATCTATCTATCTATCTATCTATCTATCTATCTATCTATCTATCTATCTTTCTATCTAATCTTATCTTATCTTATCTTATCATCTTATCTTATCTTACCTTATCTTATCTTATCTTATCATCTATCTAATCTAATCATCTATCTAATCTAATCTAATCTAATCTAATCTAATCTTATCTATCTATCTATCTATCTATCTATCTATCTATCTATCTATCTATCTATCTATCTATCTATCTATCTATCTATCTATCTATCTATCTATCTATCTATCTATCTATCTATCTTGTCACATAATGCTCCAACGTATCTGTGGCCACTTTTAAAATTCAATGAAAAACGTAGTGAGCGCTTAAACCAGTTAGAGGTACCCAAGCCGAGGCTAGATTTGTACAAGAAGAGCTTGGCTTACTCAGCTGCACATCTTTGGAACAATCTTCCACATGACCTGAAAAACATGCACAGTCCCTACTCATATAATCGTAGGCTGTTCAAATACATTATGAGTGCGGATTATATGCCGCCCTAAGGGATTATGTTTCGAATTATTATTATCTAATATACTGTATGGAGGGTCTGATGATCTAGTTTTTCATTTGAATATACCTTACTTCTTAATTGTAATCAGATACTGTAAATGTATGCTTTTATACTATTTATAATGTTGCATCGCCGTTAAACTAATACCTTAAGTATGTTGGAGAATGTCTGGATACCTAGCAATAAAGATGAGTAAGAGGAAGGGCAAAATGCAAGACGGGCCTATATGTACGATTCTCATCTATCAGTCAATACCCTTTACCTCCCTAAGGAGCATAGGTCATAAAACTGGATCTCGTGTAGTGGAGGCGTCGACAATTCACTCCTTGTGGCAGTATCTGCTTGGGACTCAAAGTTGCTCACCTGTGAGAACATTTTCCGCATGCGCTGACAACACATGAAGTCCCAGCTAATTCAGCAGATTTCCAAAATGTCACGAGTTCTTATTATATGCCACCATTATCTGATTACGTTTCAAATTATGTCTTATTTACTGTATGAATGGTTTAGATTGTGTTTGTTAGTATTTTTTTTTAAATTTTTTTTTTTAAGGTATTAATTTTTGTTAATGTATTTTAATTAATAATCCCATCCCCCCCCCCCTTAAATTTGATTATGTCTGGATGTTACAAATGTATGTTATTATTTTACCTCGATAATGTTGTATGCTTAAATAATGCTAAAAATACATGTGCCATTGAAAGGATACGGTATGAAAGGTGAGCGAAAGGAAGGGCAGAATGTTAGACGGGCCTGCTTGCCCAATTCTCAACCCTTTGAAAATAAAGTTCGTTCGTTCTATCTATCTATCTATCTATCTATCTATCTATCTATCTATCTATCTATCTATCTATCTATCTATCTATCTATCTATCTATCTATCTATCTATCTATCTATCTATCTATCTATCTATCTATCTATCTATCTATCTATCTATCTAATCTGTCTGTCCATCGTCTGTCTGTCTCTGTCTCCCTGTCTGTCTGTCTGTCTGCCTGTCTGTCTGTCTGTCTGTCTTTCTCACTGTCTCTCTCTCTCTTTCTCTCTCTCTCTCTGTCTTGCTAAACATAAAACCAACACAACCACTAAGACAGCTCGTTAGAGCTGTGTAGGTTATGGCGCCCGCACGTAGTCGCGTCTCCGTCATGTCATAAATCCCGCACAATCAGCGCAACTAGAATCTACAAGGTCAGTGAACTTGCCCTGGCAACACCTGTTCAAAAGAAGGCTGAATTTATACGGACATGAGCCTGGAATCTGGAAAACTTCTACAACTGTCGAGTTTTCAAGACTGGAATATGTTCTTATGTCTCACAATAAATAATCACAGTTGTATGTGTGTTTTTCTTTAAAAAAAAAATTATCACTTTTATTTAAGAAAACCTAAGCTTTCTATATTTGTCGCGTTTCAAATCTTTGACGCTCACAATTTCACTGTTCCCTTCATCGTTTAGAGCTGAAATTTTGCACGGATCTCCCTTTCTTGGCACATTGTAATCATTGAAGTTTAAGACACATAGAGAGGAGAGCTAGAGATGGAGGTGAGAGGGATGAAGAGAGCATGGAGAGACATTGGGCTGATGGCACGGGCCAGAAGGGCTTGGCATGATTTAGTTGAAAATAAACTCAGGGTGCTGAACAGTAATAGTGCTATTAATGATGATGTTAATAGTGATGTTAATTGTGATGTTAATAGTTAACTTTTGGCTTAATACGCCGTGGTTTGGCAACTGTAATAAGAGGCGACTAATGTAGGATCAGGTTGGTACAGAATCATGTAAAACAAATTGCTACGGAGGCCACAACAGCAAGATTACATACGTTGCTACGGTGCAGGTTTAGTGTACTGGAGCCAACTACAGTGATGACGTAAACAAAATTTAAATGACAGTAACAACAAGAAACGTTAGTATTCTATAAGTTTGGGACCCATGTAACGCATTAATGACAACAATAATAGAAAGGAAAAGTTGAAGGCAGACGAACATTAAGAAGGCAACATTATAAAGGAGATGATAACATTATGAGGCGGGCAGGAAAGATTCCATGAAAGTGTACCATCAAGGCAAAAAACAGAAGATATTGGAGATCCGTAGCAGATGACCTTCGATGCGGAGATGGTAACTGGTCTGATCTGTTTACCAGTGGTGTTTCGCACAGCGGCGCCAGAAGGGTTTTGTCTACGCCTCTGTGAAAACGTAAAAGACAGATGTAACATTTACTGACAACACGCAAAACTAATGCCTGTATTTGATATGTGATCTGGTTCTAACGATTCACGGACACGCAAGCACGTGCGGTAATCTGTTACTTTCTGACATGTGACATTTGTTATGTATCCAGACACCGCTGTCTGAGGAAAGTATGTTATAGGATTTAATTTTACATTTTAAAAAAAAAATCAAAAGCTACATATAAATATTAGTTGGAGTGAAATAAACAGTTGAAAGTCCGATACCTGTGAACTGTAAATAATGAACGAAGATAAGTAAGCGGCAGAAAAGAAAGAAAAAAAAAGGAGAAAGAAATAAAGAAAAAAAATAAGGGAGGAAAAAAGAAAGAAAAAAAGAGAGAGGAAGAAAGATCAAAAAAAGAAAGAAAGATACTATACAACAGAAATGTAATAAGAGTGATAGACGCAAAGTTAGCTGTGAGTCTTTTTCACGATTAGCCCCTGCAGCGAGGCGATGTCTCTGTTCGGTTGGTCGCTGGTTCCATTGTTCAACTGATCCCATTCCCAACTCTCCTGAGGCGCCTTCATCGAGATGCTTGGTATGTTACGGTGCTACTGTTCTGTGCCCCGCAATCGGGTCCCGATAACACACGGGTGAGTGAATCAAAATAAGAATACAAAAGGCTTGATTGAATTGGGAAATACATGGAGGTAATAAGAAATCAAGTCATCCCAAAATAAGAATCTTCAATTCAAATGTCAAATCAGTCATATTGTATGACTGTCAAACATAGAGAACAACAAAAACAACTGGAATAATGCCAACTTTCAAAAACGGGATGTACGTATATTAAAAGTATAAAAAGACACAGTATGAGAGATAAGAGGGAAAAAATAGATTGACAGGTATAAGGAAAACTGAGCCAAAAAAAAAAAAAAAACCAGGTCATGATGAAGAAAAGTGAACAGTGTGAAGTACATTTGTTATACTTTAATTCTGTGGGCTGGCGTCAGGGAAGAAATAATATGTCAGAATAAAACCAAATTTTTTGGCGCGGAAATTTTAGAATTTAGCAGCTACTAATAATCCCTTGCGTGAGCGGCGAAGGAAGAAAAAAACCTATCGCAAAGCGCTTTTTTCGATGCCAAAATTAAATGTCACTCAAAAACCAGTAGGAAGTTTATGTTTTATAAGTATGCTGATGTTTTTCTTGAAACAAAATATATATACATATATTTTTTTTAGACTAATATTAATTTTTTCCTCCACACCCAGCACCGGCCCTTGGGCGGTATATGTGGTGCTTCCGTAATGTATTAAAATAATAATAATAAGCTCCATTAAAACTTTAACAGAAGAAAAATGGAATAGACAATGTTAAATTTAAAAAATTATTTGCTTACATGACACTGGCTTTTTCATGTATGTTTAAATAAGGGGTCAGCAGCCCATGGTCTTTTGATTGAGGTGGGATTTTTTAGACCGCAAACGGCTCCGGGGTCGACCCAGCCTCATGAATTGGGTACCAGAGCAACTCTGGGAAGGTTAAGGCGGCCGGCGTGATGCTCACCACATTAACCCTAATGTGCCGATAGTCAAGAAAATATTGGCCTAACACCATATTCCCAATATGCCTCAGTGGGGGTGTAACGGGATCCTTCCTTCCAACTCAATAGCGTGAAATTAAGTTTCGTGAGAGCAAAGAGTACTGCATGGGAAAGGGTGGGGGGCGCCTCGCACCACCTTAAAAAATTATGTAGGGCCGACTCAGTTGGCACCAATGATAAATTTCACCCAGAGACCTGTGTAAGCTCCTTTGTTCATATCTATGCTAACATTTAGCTTGGGGTGAAATAAACTTTCTCCTTGAGATCAATATTAACTTTCTTTTTGGTATGGATTTGAACTTTGACACTGAGGCCAATGTAAGGATGTTCGTTAAAACCAATGGTAATGTTTTCATTCTTACTTTTCAGCTCTCGACGGAGCATAGTCATTCACCTTAACAACGTGAGTTCCTTAACAACGTGAGTTCCTTAACAACGTAAGTTCCTTAACAACGTGAGTTCCTTTTGTTACGCTCCATCAGCTCCAAGCCTTGTCCATGTCATCCTCATCATTTGCTTTGTTATCTCCAGTTCTCTTCTCCAAGTGTTTTTCGGTCTATCTCTACTTCCCTTACCCCCGTTAACTCCAGAACAAAGACTGTTTTGTAAGCTATCAACATGTTTCTTCATCGTGTGTCCTATCCACCGCCAGCAGCTTCTTCTCAACCACTTTTCCAATTGTACTTATCGGATTCTTGCCATCAGTTTCACATTAGTGATCTTTGTTAAAGTTTACGAGGCTTAAAGTTTAACAGAATGAAGTAGCGGTTCCCATGCTCAACCCTCCTTTTACGACACGCACGGTGGTGTCGTGAAACGTGTGTGTAAACCCACTTCTTTGTTAATACATATGCACAGCCAAGCAACGAACAGTCTCTGAGCCAGAATAAATTACACGAAGTATACGCCATCTTGTTCCCCCAAGATGGCGGCAGACATAATAATTGGAAAAATAAAAGAGGAAAAACTAAAATTTCGGGACGCGGTCACGGAATATACCAAACCGCATATAACCAATCAGCTTGTCGGCAATAAAAATGTACCAAACCGCAGATAACCATTCAAAAGGTTTCCTTACACACTGGCATTTACCTGAGTTTACCTTTATAAACGGGCGCGTTTTATTCAAAATCACACACACCAACACGAAAATATTAGACAAACATAAAAGTATGTTTTCAGGCACTCGTTCTTTAGTCTTCTATCATTTACTAGACACAGTATCAAGGTCTTTGTCTTGTGTGGACTGACATATACTGTATAATAGGGGAACAACAGAAGTGATTGCGTCATTAATAATGCTAAGCTGCCCATTGTAAACTTACTGTGTTGTCTTGCGTTTCGCACTAATGACCGGTCATCAAAGCATCTGTTTTTGGGAATGCCTAGCTGGCCAGGAGGATAGTGTGATTCGCTTGTATAGCTAGGCGGTGTTGTCGTACGGAAGGTCCGGGGTTCAAATCCTGGGTAAGCCACTCACGTCTGTTGTTTTTCTGTTGTCTAGTGTTCTACTTCTTTATTTCTTACGAGTGCCTGAAAACATACCTTTATGTTTGTCTAATATTTATTTACTGTTTACAGGCCTCGGGTTGCCCTTCCTTATATGTTATAAATATTTACACCAACACGAAGGCCAGCTAGCGACCGACTGGAGAAGAGAAACTGTCAAGACTGATTTATTGCTCACCTGCATTGACTGGGCAGACTTGCTTCACTAGTCGAGTCAAAATCTGGCTTGTATAATTCTTAGAGGGTAGGTAAACTTACTAAAAACTTGTAGGAGAATATGCCTACATCATATATAATGATTGTATTGTTTAGTATCATTTATAATACCTACACCTGTATATAATTAATGTATATCATGTATAAGGATTATATTTTATGGAATCAGGTATAATGATTGTCTTTCCTGGTATGGTTGCTGAAGACGATAACCAACCTGAAATATAACCTATCAGTCCTTTTTAGGGCTCATATAACTCCAACCTGAAATATAACCTATCTCCAATCTGAAATATAACCTATCTCCAACCTGAAAAATAACCAAACAGTCCTTGTTAGGACTATATATATAACTCCAACCTGAATATAACCTATGACTATATCCTGTATAATGATTGTATTTTATAGTATCATGCGTAATGATTGTGTATGACTGTTGAAGAAGGAAACCAGGTATATATTTCATATAGGATTTAGTTTACTATGAATGTATCAGGTATACTAATTATATCTTAGGGAATTAGGTATAATGATTGTATTTCCTGGTATGACTCCAACCTATATAACCACAACAATATTGTTAGGGTATATTTTACCAGCCAGTATAGCACTTATCAGGGATGGCCTGGTATATTATAGGTGGAAGGAAACGGTTGTATCATACGGTGTACAAATTATTGGATGTATTCATGTATTGAATTATCAGAAAGAATGTTTTGCAAGTAAACGCCTGTCTTGTCTCGCTATTGCTAAATCATACTGAGCCATGTTGTCATTCATCCTACATGCAGACACCTGAGACACGTTCATTTCATATACACTAGAAATAGGTGGGCTTGATGACAGAAATTAACCCCTATTTTTCCTTGTTACAGGTTTTATTCGTGTCATCCAACCTGAGGTCGTATGTTCGAGTCAATCCAGCTGCCTGGAATTTCGCAGGAGCACAGTGATTGTACAGAGCTACATCCTTAGTCCCCCTCAGTCTTGGGTGGGCTAACGAAACGATCATCAGCGGGTGTTGTGTGCACGAAATTAAGGACAGAACTGTTTCATTAGTACCAGTTCCGTCGGCAATTGTGAGAAATTAACTGTCAGGGAAGAAAAAGTGATTTAGCGTAGTGAGAGACAAGATTGATTAACAGCACAGCTGATAAAGTTTCTGTAATTTATTAACAGCACAGCTGATATCTATAATTTTGTTCCTATAATTGGAAGAGTTGTTGTTATATATATATATATATATATATATATATATATATATATATATATATATATATATATACACGAGTATATATATATTAACAATTATAAAATTGACAAGTCGTTCAAATACAATTTCCTTATTTATTTAATATATACACTATCTACTCTTGTGCTGAAGGGTGGATGTTGGAAGATGGAATACAATGGATTTGTAAGTTTACATATGATTGATATAAATATATCTTCCATCTTCCAACATCCACCCTTCAGCACAAGAGTAGATAGTGTATATATTAAATAAATAAGGAAATTGTATTTGAACGACTTGTCAATTTTATAATTAAGTGAAATCTGTTTCCTTGTTTTAATAACACAGTTGTTACACAGCGGGGTGGCAATTTATGACTGTCTCCACTCTACTAATTTTTTCGAGATCAGATCATTCACAGCCGTAACTAATTTGTGATACCAGTAGCTCTCTCATACACTTGGTCTTTACCATTTTCCTGCAGAACTTCTATTTCTGTATTTGTCAGTACTATACTGATCCTAGAGCCAATAAAAACCTCACGCTACAGGTGGATTACAGCGTTACTATTATTTTCTGCCCTTTCAGGCCCTGGTAGCACACGGAATAAATTCTTCTAATGGGGTCTCCTTAAATTCTGCCCTGTTCTGTGTTCTAATTGTTTTAAAATTTTATTTTAGTTTTGCTCATATTTCTTCTCAACGGTCGTCTACCCTCATCAAAATAATCGCGCCTTTTCACTGCGCATGACAATAATTACAAACTCTCTTTTGCAAAAGTTTATATAACGTGAGAAAACGTTACGAACGCCATAGGTATGTAAAATATTTTTTTTTAAGGCTTTAGTGTGAAGATCTTCAAATATGTCCGTTTACTAATTAATAAACGGATATATTTGAAGATCTTCGCACTAAAGCCTTAAAATAAATAATGTTTTACATAACTATGGCGTTCGTAATGTTTTCTCACGTTATATAAACTTTAATATGTCCGTTTACTAATGAATAACTGCCATCACCGGTGTCAATACCTTGTCGAGGTGTGGCGGCTTGCGCACCCTGATTACCTCCAGAGCTACGCAAGCGGGGTTTTTTCCTCCTGGAAGGTTCTACCAACCTGGACAGGTTTACGCGGGTAGGAATCAGACTAAAGCAGACACTCTGGTCCTCCAGGTTGGAGGTTTTAGCATAGGGCCGACACCCTTGTCTATGTAAAAAGAAACGAAGTTACAGAAACGACAACAAACGAACGAACTTTGCTGCGGGATGTACATCCGGAGTCTGAAGCTCGTATGACTGCCAGTGGTGAAAGCCGAAAGGAAGCCACTGACACGAAAACGGACGTCCTGACCGCAAAACGTGAAACTAGAATAGGATTTTGGAATGTCAGGACAATGAACGAGACGGGAAAACTAAACGGTCACAGCGGAAATGAGAAACTATAGATTACACATTCTAAGGATAAGCGAGAGCAGATGGACAGGGACAGAAAAGTTAAAACAGCAAAAGGAGAAACAGTATTTTACTCTGGAAGAGAGGATGGACAGCACAATGAAGGTGTAGCCATTATTCTACAGAAAGGAATAGAAAGGTCATTACTGGAATGGAAACCCATCAACAATAGACTGACA
This sequence comes from Oreohelix idahoensis, assembly GCA_024509875.1. Classification (NCBI taxonomy): domain Eukaryota; kingdom Metazoa; phylum Mollusca; class Gastropoda; order Stylommatophora; family Oreohelicidae; genus Oreohelix; species Oreohelix idahoensis. Next base: position 32,357 of record JAMPIV010003549.1, read on the forward strand.
AGAATAAGATTGAGAGGGGGATTTACCAACACTACAATAATACAATGCTATGCACCAACAAATGACAGCGACGAAGAGGTCAAGGACGAATTCTATCAGCAGCTGCAAAAAGAAATGGAAGCCGCACCTAGATACGATCTTATCGTAGTAATGGGAGACCTCAATGCGAAAGGTGGAACACATAATACATATAATGAAAGAGTAATGGGGAAATGAGGCAGCGGAACAGTAAACAAGAATGGGGATAAATTAATACGTTTCTGTAGCATTAACAACCTGGTCATTGGAGGAACACTTTTCCCACACAAAGAAATTCACAAATTAACATGGGAATTGTCGTGCTTAGATAGGTTTTAAAGTTATTTAAGGTCCCGCCTGAGTATAGGGGATGGTAATAATACGTGAGAAGTAAAGGTGTAAGAAAATAGATTTTCACGAGTGGATAGTTTAAGGAGAAGATCTGTCTCTGGACTGAGTAGTTTCTCTAGTCCAGCCTATCTATACGACTATAATTTAGTATAAGACAATCTTGCACCTCCCTATATCTAGAAATATAAGTTTACCTAAACACTCACACACAGCTATGTGACAACAAGACACACAAACGTGAAAAACTATGGTTAATTGGGTATGGGTCTGACCAACACACAAAGTTAAGTTCTTTTTGTTGTTTATTATCATTTAAACTTTACAACATCGAATATCTAAAAAAGATCAAACAAAATCAGAATTACATGCATAGCAAAAAACTAACATAATACCTGTGCCCTCCCCTCCTTGAGAAGAAAAGAACCCAACAAGTTAATAACCCCAAAGGTTAAAGGTTAGCACTAGGTTACAGTATAGACAGTAAAGAAAGAAACAAAGTTCCTACTAAACGTTATCCAATAAAGTAAACAATATTTCAACAGAATTTAGATGATACAATTTTCCCTGTAACAAAGAAAATATTTCACTCTCTCTCTGTCATACATGGCCACACAATCACGCATCTTACCCTATTCTTGGTGAAGAAAATCTCTTGGGCATATAATCCATGCATATATATATCTATTTGTTCCAGTGTTTTGATCTACCAAATTTGGCCCCAGTCTCTAATTTCAATAATTAAATTTTATAAGGGGGAACGCCGAATTTGGTGGTTGATTTCCTGGGTAAACAAATGTTACCTCGAATAGTTAAGGCAGAAACTCTTTGAGATCTGGTGTTCACAGTAAACAGTAGGAAAACATCTGATTGCTTAAACAAAACTGTTAATTATTGTTAATTGATGATGGTGGTAAATCCTATCGGCTGTCTCTGTGGTGAGTGCCGATTTTGAAACAGCGTAACTTGCTGGATATATCCGATGGAAAACGACTGTCAAAAGTCGGATGAAAATGTTAATTTTGTTACGCCTCAGTGGGCTAATAAAATTGAATGAATATCTGGGTATTTGTAAGTCCAGTTAACTTTTACTATTTAAAATGTTAATTTATCTCTTTGGCCGGTCCTGTTCACAACTGAACTTGGAGACGTGTAAGCCAAGAAGAGGACAACATTAATCAATCAGTAGATGAAGAACGCGGGCCAAAATAGACCAAAATAGACCCAAATAGACCGCTGGTCGCCGTTTAATCAGGTCTGCGAAAAATAGAGGAACATTATGAAAAAAATGCTACTATTATGTCTCTACATATAATACACACGGAAGGGAACGAGACGATCTCTCATCCTCTCCGTCAGTCCAGATTAAATGTAAAAGGCACACTGTGTCTGTAGCCTATCTTATCGCGCGTCGCTTAGCGGGTGCAAGTTTGGTTGAGGCATGCAGCCTTTCCCCCCTCCTGCTCCGGTCAACGATCAGCGCATAATGTCAATTATGATTTAATTATCCATACGCGCACTTTAACAAATATCGCCTGTCGCTAAGTAGCTATTACAGGGTCGGCGTCGGTGGGTCGTCGTATGGCATTTAAACAATAGTCACTTACTAAAACTACACAAAATGCAATATAACGTGAATTCTAGGGTCCACTATCTGTGACCTAGCATTTTAATTCAGTCAGCTAAACCGTATCTTTCTGTGTGATAAAGTGGATGGTAAAATTATCATTAAGCTGCACAACTGGTACACAAATAGCTACGCGTTATTTTCCACTGGTTCTAACACCTAGAAAATCACAGTGAATTTAAGATGATAAAACTTAGCACACTAAATCACGTAAATGCTAATTTCTATTACCACAAATGAGAAATGAAAATCTCCACGAAACTATTAACACATCTATTCACAATGGTTCTAGATAACGTGTTTAGACTCTCCGAAAAATTCTGAGCGACAACTGATAACTGATTGTAGGAGCCACAGTTTATATACATCATGTTATTATGATCTCTAGAGGATGTTTTTTTTTTTTTTTGCGTACGCCCGCTAATACTCGAGGCGAAATCTCAGGTTATTATTTTATGTCTAACCTGACATTGATTTTACGTGAGTATCCCTTTATTTCTTGTACAGAGACAGGTGTCCCTCGCCATTCAGGCAAATACTCGCCGATTTCGGAGGTACCCATTGCAGCTGGGTCGGCTCAGGAGCCGCCAGTCCCTGGTCGACGACACTCCTTCAAATGTCTTCGCCAGGTCTCGAGTTAATCCAGTCCAAATCCCGGTCGACGAAAAATCCTCAAATGCCGTCGCCCGGGTTTGATCCTGTATCACCCGGTCGCCAGAGCGGTGTTGAAACCACTACGCTAGCGCGGCTCCATAGAGGATGTTAATTTTCACACTCTTTTGCATAGCAGAAATCAGGGAACTACGTTTCCCCCAGATGAAAGGTTTCCACGTTCGTTCTGTTCGGCGTTGCTAACCGACAACAGAGGCTTACCGTGTAACGGGCTTCCTTCCGAGGTTTTCCCCGCTTCTCGAGATCAAAGCGTTATCTCTCCCTGTATGTACGAACAACAAAGGATTCTCGGGAATTTGTTTTAGCCCGTGCGACTACTTCAAAAAGATGTCCGTTGTTTCCACGTGCATCTGTCTGATATCTGATGATTGACAGATCAGCTTGCGTGGGAAACTCAGGTAAACAACACCATGTTCGTTCCATGTTTAGACTGGCAGGACGCGGAAGTTGGTAATGTGTCTGTTTGTTTACGTCTCAAGGAAAAGAGGCGTGGATTAAAAATGAGTAATGCAGTCTGTCAAATGCTTGACTTGGCTAACGAATCTTAGAACGCCACGAGGTCACGAAAGGCTGTCGGATACTGTAGGCTATATTTCCATTATACGTCACAGGAATTACCAAATGGCCGGGACAGAAATCAGATACACAACATTATGATTAATAGTAGATGGAGACATTCATTACAATATGTGAAAGTAAGAAGAGGTGCAGATGTGGGAAGTGATCACCACTTAGCAGTAGCAAAACTGAAGGTGAAACTCAGAACTGCTGGACCAATTGTAACTACACAGAAAAGGTATGGCATCAGCAAATTGAAGGACCCTCTTACCAGAAAAGCTTTTGTGGCTGATATAAAGAAACGATATCAAATTGCCAAAAGCCAGAAAAAAAACATCGACTGATGATATTGACCAGAAATTCAGCACCATTTCAACAATATATAAGGAAAACAGCAAATCATGCTTGGGATTCTAGGAAAGGACAAAGCCGGACTGGATAACACCAGAAACATTAAACACCATATCGATGAGAAAGGAAATGAAAAGAAAGAAAACAGAAGCGAAGTCCCCCAGGTTAAAGCAATTATATAGCGAACAGTACAGTCAGCTGGACAAGGAAGTTAAACGCCAAGCCCGAGCCAACAAAAGGAAATTCTTAGACGATCATCAGAGACAGGCAGCACTGAGAAATGAACAAAGCACAGCATATAAAATAACTAAAAACATCAGCGGAAAACTAGGTGCAAACAATATTACATTTGTAAGAGATAAGCAAGGAAATCTCATCACCACAGCAAAGAGACAGGAAACAAAATGGGCAGAGCATTTCAGAGAAACTCTGAACAAGGAACCACCAGAGACACAGTTGAATGTTCATGAGGCTCAAAATGATCTAGATATCTTCTTCTTCGTTCACCCTCAGATGTCAACTTGAACACGTTCAAAGAAAGCAGTGGTCAGCATGAGGCTGTTGATATCTCCGTAGATTTTCTCGAGGAATGGTACTGGTGATGGCCATATGCGTTTTCTCTGTTCCTCATATGTTGGGCACCTGTGACCATTGACTGTTATTTTTATTTTCAACCCGCCGCGTTCTTTTTTTTTATATTATTAAAGGTTTCTGAGTTGTAAACATTTCTTGGTTCTTCTTTATTGCTCTAATAATTGCAGGAACACCACCACCACCCTTTTCTTTCCGGGGTGGGGGTAACCTCTACCCGCATTTTGCTTGATCTAATTTGTTTCATTCTTAGCGGGGATAGTGCAGGAAGACGGTCAGTAAATTGATGTAACATTAGGTAAACACACGGCGGTAATCGGCTTTGTTTCGTCCTGGCCTTCATTATACAGGCATAGCGGGACTTGTAAGTGGTCTGTGATGAGGGGATTTTACGTAAGTAACATCTGCTGTTTGCTTTATCGGAGCGAACCTTCTTCGTGTCTGCTCACTTCTTCTTCTTCTTCTTCTTCCATCCTTAGCCACCAACCGGCAAAGCAGTATGTGGCCAGTACGCCTAGTGGCGTCTTAGGGCAACAACAAACTGATCAATCTATCGCTGTTTCCACCACGCCTAGTGGCGTCTTTGTGGAACAGAAACAGACCAAACAATCTATCGTTGTTTCCGTAATCAGATTGGTTGGCAAGCAGGTGATCAGCCCACTGTGCGAAGTTTTTACGGGATGGGGTAAACAGCCCCATGCCCAACCCTCCTTAGTCGCTTTTTACGACATGCGTGGTAGGGTGCAGTGTTACTATTCTTTGCTCCCCTTTCGGGCCCCGGCAACACACGGGTGAACTTATGCATTAGGTTTGTTATTAATAACGTGGGTACACAGTGAACAATAATGTCCCGCATGAAAATTAATATGAAACAAATATAAAGGTATGTTATAAGGCACTCGTAGGAAATAAAGAAGTAGAACACTAGACAACAGAAAAACAACAGACATGAGTGGCTTACCAAGGATTTGAACCATGGACCTTCCGTGCGACAACACCGCCTAGCTATGCAAGCGAATCACACTGTCCTCCCTGCCATCTACGCATCCCAAAAAGGATGTTTCAATGACAGGTCATTTGTCTGCTCACAGGCGAGCAATAACTAGTCCTTTGATCTCCGATTTCAGGAGAGAGAGAGAGAGAGAGAGAGAGAGAGAGAGCGCTCGGCGATTGGTAGCGGCTTTCTGTGGTTAACGGTTCGTCAGATGTTAAGATAACGTTATGCTGTTTCAAGGAAACCCTTACGATTGTTTTCGATTTTAATTTGGGTAGTAGTCCTCGTACGTCATATACGGGGTAGTTGCATCTTGTTGTAGACAATTATAGATCTATTACGTATCGCGTCTGTCTTCTCGTGCACGTGTTCCTAAATTGCATCAGAGAGTTGTTACTATAAAAACAGGTCCGGGTCCGTTAGTCGTCTCTCAGTCCTGGAATTTTATTGCCGTGAATAGTGACAGACATAAATTCAGTTTGCCTGAAGGGATATTCTGAAGTCTTGGTATGTACTTAGAATTAGATAGTTGATGTGAAGGAATTTCGACTTAGGGTTTTTAGCAAGACATAGTAAGCCTTCTAATGGGATTATTTTAATTATTAGTCTGTAGTTGCCATCAATTACCTGACTTCTAAATGCTATAGCCAGTGTAGTGTAAGTTGGGCTGGTAATTATACAATGTCTAGCTAGCGAGTTTCTTTGACATAGTGGCGCTGGTTTGATGTATTTAACTGTATGAGTATAGGGGCTTAGGCCTAACGTAAGCACTGTGTAACGTAATAACGAGTTCAGGGTAACCACATTAGGTTATGATAAAATAGAAGCGTATGTACGCGGAGTTTTTGTGTGTGTGCCTAAGTGGCCATGTGTATATAATTTAATTCAGAAGGATATGGTGGGTGTAGGGTGTTTAGTATTATGATATATGGTGTATGCATCTGTGAGTAAATATTTGTGCTATTTTGATAACCTTCCATGGGCTGCCTTTAATATAAGAATAGTGCTGGGGAATTATTTAGTAAAGTTATAGTATTGGGAGACAGTGAAGCGGTGTTGTGACGCGTATCTGCCTAGGTCACGAGCTGGCCTCAGAAGCAATCAGGTCAGCCCGCGTCCGAGTTAAGCGTAAGAGACAAGCTGTTGTCTTGTGAAAGAGAGGGGAAAGGGTGAGCTGTTAAGTCTGACCCGAGGGCAGAAATAGGGTAGAGTATGAAGGCTTGTATTTAGTTTGGAGTTTTATTATGGTATGGGAAAACGGGGTGCATGTGAATATTTGTGTATGTAATGTTGTTGAATTATGGTTGTAGTGAATTGGTTGTATATAAGTTGTTATTTTTTCAGCGATTCACGGCGTCGTAGGCAACACATAAGCCTGCAACGGACTTTGCCTTCTCGGAGAGAGAGGCAAGAGACATCATTGTAATTGAAAGCTGGGTACGCGCGAAGTAACTGGCGCCCCTAGTTACGCCTGCAAGACAGAGAGACATTCGGGATTCTCCTGACGTGGGGAAACATATACCTCAGCGTGGAATTGCCTAAAAATTGGAGCACTTGGCTCCTACGGCCCAATACACAACAGGCAACGTTGCCTTGTATTGTTTACATACTGCCACAATAAAGCAGTAGGCCTAAATCCGAAGCGGTTTAACTCGTCGTTGTGTGAAGAATTGAGTGCCATCATCATTGCTAGATCTACAGCCAGATGCACAAATATATATATATAGTCACCAAGGGCCCCTTCATCAGTTATTCTGGGGTGGAGAGAGAGAGATCATGCCGCTCTAATATTAACGGGAAGAGGTACCCGACGAAGGGTAACGCATCTGAGCATCAGACGAAGATAGCGACAGGAAGGCACAGAACTGAAGGAGAAGGGAGAGAGTGGAGTTAGTTGTTTTCAGGAACTGAAGAGTTAGAAAGATAATACTTGGAGGCGAGCTTCTGAGTTAGTTCTGCAGAATTCAGTGATGTAGAATTTAGAAGTGTAGAAGGTAGTTGGGTAGGACAGCCGGGAGCGCCTTGAGACATTTTAGCCAGATTAGTTATAAATTCTTCCTCTGACTGGTTAAACGGGACAGAGTGAAAACTAGTGGAGTGTAGCATTGTGGTGTATGGGACTCCACAGTGTATTTAGTTAGTAATACTGTAGTAGTGTTCAGTTGGTGGAGGCTCTTACATAGCCCCCCCTCCCCCCCCCCCCCTTGCTTAATTTTTTTAACATTATGTGTTTCGTGTAGGTGTGGAAGAGAGCGTGGAAATTTGATATTTGTGTCATTCATTTATTTGTTCTTTTTTTCCAGCTTGTGCGAACTCGCACGTTATTATGTGTTTTTTATTTTTTTTTTTTTTTGCTGTGGTAAAAATTTATGTTTGGTTTTAATAAACTTATAAATGTGCACTGGATCAGTTTGTCTTTCACTATACTGTACCTGTATTCTTTAACTGTACAGTTGTGTCTGTAGATAGTAATTAGTGTAAACCTTATCTCATCGGAGCAAGAGGTGGTGAGGCAGTAGCTATAAAAACAAGTCACAAGTGGCGAGGGAGAGTCAATCTAGGTTCTCACCCTTGAATCTATAAGTCTCATCCTCTACAGTCACATTAATTCTCATCTTAATCTATTTTCTCAGACTTTCCTCAGAAGTGGTGTCTTGTCTCTTTACTCAGACAGACTCTTATATATGCCATTTTGTGACAGCACCTTTGAAGCAGATGTTCCATAGTCATTTTATCAATGCCACAGTCCATCAGTAGTTCCTATCTTTAATTTGTTGAATAGATGGTATCTCAATCTGTAATGACCTGTGCGAAGTCTGAAGATTACCACTTGTTCACTTCTGCTGAGCTGGTAATACGGATCATTTTTTGTGTGGCCTGGATGCTCTTCTTCACACTTGTGCCTGTACCTGCGCGTGATAAAACTCTTGGACTCCTCATAAGTTATATTTAGTCAAATTGCGGAAGTTTTCCCCCTTCCTTTGCCAATCTGTCAGCCTCTTCATTTCCAGGGATGTTGCAGTGAGAAGGGATCCACTGTATCACGACTCTATTGTATTGCTGGCATAATCTGTGAAGTGTTACTCTTAGGTCATCCAGTTCTGACTTTTCAGCGTTGTTATCACTGACAGCGCATCTGAGAAGATAGCTACTGGTCTCTCTGAGCTTTCTTCTGTCATTAGAATTTCTGATGCAGTTTTTAAGGCCTCTGCCTTTGCTCTGAAGTTACTTGAAAATATCCCTGTTGCGACTGCTATCTTTTTTGTGTGCCATTGCTTAAGCTCAGGAAGACTCCTCCACCCCCTTCTTCTGTTGCATTAGTTGCTGTTCCATCTGTGTATGCTGTGGTGAAGTGGTGGGATGTTATAAATATTTATAGGGAACTTAGTGTACTGACTGAGATCAGCTGTGAAGGTATATATATCTAATAAGAGTAGTGTATTATATATAACCTTACTTGCTGCCACATATGTATACCTCAGTCAGAATTATTCTGGAATAGTGTGATGACTACGTTATATGTCTAGGGTATGTGTATGATGAGTGTAAGTCAAAACAACAACAGACAGATAAACAATTTAATTTATTCCACTACACTTGACAACACTGTGACACTCACATACATAAAACACTCTACAAGGATATCTTAAAGGAGTCACTGATAACTTTTCAAATAACAATATGTATTCATTGCTGTCATGAATGTATATGTGTCCTGATTCAAATACAAAGGGAACCAGGAATCACAATCAATTTTAATTACAAGTTATATGTACAGAATTTATCAATATGAATATTGTAGTGACATATATTATTAAAAGTATCCTATGTGTGTCAGTTGTGTAGTAGTAATATGAGGTAATACTGGTTTTGTTTTGTTCAAGCTCTGTTGGTATTTGTCATCATGACTTCAATAGTTTGTCTTTATTGGAACTAGTATTGGAGATGTTCTCAGTTCCTGATATTAAAACAATTTAATTCCCCTCTTAATGTTATTTTTACAATGTCATTTTAAGATGGGGGTACATAATGTTGAGCTCAGCTGGCCACATCAGCTTATCTTGCGTGATGGCGGCAGGAAAAGACTCCTCTGCTCGATTTCTCCCCTGGGCTCTGGAGACACCTCACTGATAGCTAAATGGACCAAGGAGTATGCTGTCCGACTCTGGATTCAGCAAAGCTCTAACCAGGTGCTGCTCAATACCATAAGACCACAGTCCCTGAAAACAAGAAGGATGTACCTTCTACTTCATAACTAATTGATACTCTAGTTCTACACTGAGCACAATACCCCACAAACATTGAGTTCAGAGCGTTAGGCCAACTGTCAGCTTCATCTGAAATACTTTCTACCAGTATTAACCTCCTTAATGGTTACTACGCCTCTGCACTTCCAGCATTATTTCTGTCTAATCAATAATCTAGGTGTCAGTGTACTGTTTGGCCATTCCATGCCGTTTTACTTTCCTCCGACACCTTCTGTTCAGGCTGGAGCATTATAGGCTTTACATCATGTTTGCTACTGAACTACACATATATACAGGCATAAATTAACAATTCACATTCAATTTTCATTAAAAAGATACTGAATGTTTCAAGCTTACCACAATTCATGGAAATAAACACAGATACGTTGACTAGCAATGAATTCTGGCACAAATACTGGCACAAATTCCCATCTGCTTATGTTCCAGGCTTTTATTTAGCAAAAATATGAGCTGGCTTCAACGCACTGTTGCTTTATCAAGCTTATTTGAACTAGTGGTCTCGAACTAACGCTCCTAAGTGATTATATCAGCGAGTCTGGCCAATGGAGCCACGTTTCGACAAGTGTTTGAAAAAATTTTTACCTTCCTACGTCTCCCCTAACAACCAAGGATAGCATTTATAGTCCGACTAATCGTGTTTAGCCTTACATATCATTCCAGCCAATCAGTTCAAATGTAACTTGTGGCCCATTTCCCGTACAATGGTGGTTTAAAAAATCTACCACTGAGCGATTCTGATTTTGGGTTTTGTCTGACAGCACCATCATTTTATTTTGGCTATAACTTGTTAATTCCTAGACTATTTGCATAACGTTTTACATATTCTTTGTCAGCAAGCCCTAAGGAACCCAAATATACAAATTTAAAAGAGCTAAGTGGCTGCGTTCAAAATATGCAATTTCTTCTACCTCCTGTTTCGAAGATGTGCTGTCTGGGTACTGTAATGTTTTCAAACGTAAACCCATCTAATGTTATCTTTTCTAATAAGAGTTTTTCAGGATTTAAAAACCTAACTCTGGGAAGGGTAGTGAATTTTATCACTGTCGATTTGAAATAAAGTTAGTGCATGTGGCCTTACACGCGTGATGTCAGCAATTGTGTATCGCGCGACGCGTGTTTAGTGTTGCACGTGTTCGGCTTTATGCCTCTCCCTTCTCTCTATCCTTTAGTCCATCTGTCTTTAGTTACGCCGTGTATAAAATGGAATGAATGAAATATTAAAATTAGGTCATTGTTCAGCTTGCGTATCTCACTGTTTTTCCAAGAAATACAGCACACGTTTCATTGAAGAAAGCGGGTAATAATACAGTAGGCTTTTACTATCAACGTGAAAGCGTTACAATTTGCCGACGAAGTAGAAAACAAGGGGGATTTCGAGTACAGTCATTGTGACAGCACTGTTCTTTACCATTCTTCTTCCTTTATTTATTATATGTATTTATTAGGCTTCAATGCATAGCATAAAGGTGTTTTTAATTTATATATCTTTGTTTTGACTGTCTCTTCAAAGTTGCTTCGCTTCAGTCTTCCCCTTCCAAGTCCATTTATTCTCTGGTGCATTGGATGGTCTTTCAGCCTCCTTAATTTCTCGGCTTGTTGCTGCGCTCTACTATCTCTTCTATCCTCCATAGGCTGGAGGTGAGTAATCTTTTCCAACTCTTCAATGGGTGTTGACTTCATGCTCCCTGTTATGATTCTCAGTGCTTGGTTTTAGGTTCTGTTTATTTTGTCAGAGTTCGACTTAGCTGCCGTTGACCATGCTGCAACGCCATATTCTAAGACTGGTCTCACTCGCCCAGTATATAACTTCTTTAGTACTCTCTCGTCAGCTCCCCAACCCGTGCCAGCAAGTTTTTTTTTCATGATTGCCATTCTCTGCCTTGCCCTTGTCCTGTTTTTCTCAATCTGGGTTTTCCAAGTCAAGCGGCGATCAAAGGTAATGCCTAGGTAGTTTGGGTTTTCATCCAGATGTAGATTGTTCCCATTTAGCACCAATTTGGAGATCTGGGGTTTGTTAGAGAGAGAAAACACTGTGAATGATGTTTTCCCTTCATTTATCTTTACTAGCCATGCCTTGGCCCACTCCTCCAATGATGTTAGGGCTTGCTGCATCCGAATGCTTGCCATAGTGATATATTCCTCTGAGATCCACAGGGCTAAGTCGTCTGCAAAGGAGGCGTTGTGGGTTCTTCAGGAATATTCTCTGATATGTCTTTAATATATGTGAGGAACAACGTGGGTGACAGGACTCCCCCTTGGGAAACACCCTGCTCCAATACCATCTTCCTACTGGTCTGTCCTTGTAGTTGGACTCTGGCAGTCCTATTCTCAAGATAGTGGCTGATCCATTTGAGCATTCTCCCACACACTTCACTTCTTTGCAGCTTGACTTTCAGTCCATCTTTCCACACTTTGTCAAATGCTTTTTCTAAGTCCACTCAAACCACCAGTGTGTGCTTTTTTTCTCGGAAAGCGTCCTTAATTTTCTGAGTTATATAAGTGATCTGATCTTCAGTGGATCTGTGTTTTCTGAATCCTGCTTGCTGTGGGGCTAAGAGATGTTTTTCCTCTAGATGCTACATTAGCCGAGTATTTATTATGCGCTCCATCAATTTTCCAACACAGCTAAGTAGACTGATAGGTCTGTAGCCATTTGGTTCTGTCTGAACTTTGTCTTTCTTAGGTATTGGAATCAGTATGGCGTCTTTCCATGCCTGTGGTACTATTCCTCTTTTCCAGCTGCAGTTTAGGATGGCCAGAAGCTTCTTTTTTGCCTTTGTTCCTAGGCCTGTTAGCATTTCATTGGTTATCCCATCTTTGTCAGGTGACTTCTTTTTCTTTAGCGCCCTCATTGCCTCTTACATTTCTTGCATTGTTAACTTTCCCATCGTGTGTTCTTCTGGTGGAAGCTTTTAGATATTAATACAGACATTCCACGAAAGGAAGAAATCATCACAGCAATCAAAGGGTTAAAGAATGGAAAAGCTCCTGGCCACGATAACTTAAATGCAGAGCTATTTAAGACAGACCCTGAGCTAGCAGCAGAACTATTAGAACCACTATTTGCACAAGTCTGGAAAACAGGGACAACACCAACGGAGTGGGACAAAGGAATAATTGTCAAATTGCCAAAGAAGGGCAACCTTGCAGACTGCAACAATTGGAGAGGAATCACTCTTCTCTCAGCTCCCAGCAAAATACTAGGCAGGATAATTATACGGAGAATTTCAAAAGCAGTAGACCACAAACTGAGGAAAGAACAAGCAGGATTTAGAAAGAACAGAAGATGTGTAGATCATATATTTACCCTCAGGATTATTATAGAGCAGTGCTCAGAATGGCAAAGACAGCTGTACATTAATTTCGTTGATTTTGAAAAGGCTTTTGACAGTATACATAGGGACAGTTTATGGAAAATACTGAGGGCTTATGGAATTCCAAGCTGCATAGTGTCAATCATAAAAAGCCTTTATGCCAACTTTACGTGTAGCATTGGGCAGAGCAACCTAACCTTTGAAGTGAAGACAGGAGTACGACAGGGATGCCTCTTATCAACCACTCTATTTTTAACAGTCATAGACTGGGTGATGCGTCAAACAACAGAGAGCAGTCCAAGAGGAATAAGATGGACTACGTTTTCTACATTGGAAGATCTGGAATATGCAGATGACATTGCACAACTCGCACATTCTCATCAACACATCCAGGAAAAAACGGCTAGACTTAATAAGTATAGCCAGCAGGTGTGTCTGAACATCAATCTAGACAGAGGTCATGACACTCAATGTGGGCAACCCTGAGCCCATAACAGTAAGGAATCAGAAACTGGAACAGACAGACACCTTCACATACCATGCATAGTAACACCAGACGGCGGATAAAGCAAAGACATCAATAACAGAATGAACAAAGCAAGAACAGTCTTTGTTAGTCTTAAGAACATCTGGAAGTCCTCTCAGTACAGAACAAACACAATTGACCTTGAGGGAAGTAATGATGGTAAAAAGGTTATAAGCTTAAACGTTGGTTCAGCTGACCTTAAGGGAAGTAATGATGGTAAAAAGGTTATAAGCTTAAATGTTAGTTCAGTTGACCTTGAGGGAAGTAATGATGGTAAAAAGGTTATAAGCTTAAATGTTAGTTCAGTTGACCTTGAGGGAAGTAATGATGGTAAAAAGGTTATAAGCTTAAACGTTGGTTCAGTTGACCTTGAGGAATGGATCAATTATAGACGTGTGACAATGAAGGACAGTATCTTTGTTTATTACGAAGTGTTTTGTAAAGCTATTTATGATTTGTTGGTTCATCTTTTTATATGACTTTTTATTCTCATCAGTTTATCTTCATTAGTTTAGTCACCCTCTTCATAATCCTGGTGTTGTCAGTTTTTTCCCCACTGTTGTTTTGTCTATCTATGTATTTTGCCTATTTTAAAAAAAACAACAGTCTGACATGATATGTTCATTCAGTTTTAAGAATGAAATATAACAGTAACATGTTTCAGGATAATCATTCTTTTTATAATTTGTTATTTTCTGTTTCCATTTCCCCTTAGTGTTAAAAAACGCGGCATTATGGGAGATAACAAAGACTTTGAGCACGTTGGTATTGTCAAGGGAAGTAAAAAAAGAAGTGTTAATTAACCAAGGGAAATAAAAATAACAAAAAATATTATTAAATTTATGTGATAAAAGTTGTAAAATTTGTTCATTTCTTATGTAATAATTTAAGAGTTTTAAATAAAGAATAAAGATTATGTAAAGTTTGAGAGTAAAAGTTAAAATATTTTGATTTAATAAAACAAAAGACATAAAAATTTTAGCCAGTTAAATTTTTTCAGCCAGTCTTAAATTTTAGTTTTAGAACTAGTCTTTCAGCTTACAGTTTTATTAAATAATTTTAGATTCAAACACGTTGTGTTCCACACCGTAGTGGAACACCAAACAATTTATGTACAGCGCAAATAACGCTGCGAAAACCCAACGCCCATTATCCGGCTTTTGGCTGGGATCATGTGTCTAGACACAGGGACCGGTACAGTGACATTCATGTGTCATTAGGTCCCTTGTGTGAGAACACAGAGGATCACTAGGTGACACATTTTGTCACTGGGTCTTCTTGTGTTGGGACATGTGGTCTTGACCGGGGCCGGGTTTGGGCGGGGATAATGCGACCTCATGCGAGGAAAAAAATTTGCGACCTCAAGCGAGGAAAAAAAAAAAAAAAAAAAAAGTAGTGGAACACGAAACAATTTATGTACAGCGCAAATAACGCTGCGAAAACCCAACGCCCAGTATCCGGCTTTTGGCTGGGATCATGTGTCTAGACACAGGGACCGGTACAGTGACATTCATGTGTCATTAGGTCTCTTGTGTGAGAACACAGAGGATCACTACAGTGACACAGTTTGTCATTGGGTCTTCTTGTGTTGGGACATGTGGTCTTGACCAGAGCCGGGTTTGGGGTGGGTGCCAATGCGACCTCATGCGAGGAAAAAATATGCGACCTCATGCGAGGAAAAAAAAAACACGAAACAATTTATGTACAGCGCAAATAACGCTGCGAAAACCCAACGCCCAGTATCCGGCTTTTGGCTGGGATCATGTGTCTAGACACAGGGACCGGTACAGTGACATTCATGTGTCATTAGGTCTCTTGTGTGAGAACACAGAAGATCACTACAGTGACACAGTTTGTCATTGGGTCTTCTTGTGTTGGGACATGTGGTCTTGACCAGAGCCGGGTATGGGGCGGGGACAATGCGACCTCATGCGAGGAAAAAATATGCGACCTCATGCGAGGAAAAAAAAAACACGAAACAATTTATGTACAGCGCAAATAACGCTGCGAAAACCCAACGCCCAGTATCCGGCTTTTGGCTGGGATCATGTGTCTAGACACAGGGACCGGTACAGTGACATTCATGTGTCATTAGGTCTCTTGTGTGAGAACACAGAAGATCACTACAGTGACACAGTTTGTCATTGGGTCTTCTTGTGTTGGGACATGTGGTCTTGACCAGGGCCGGGTTTTGGGCGGATACTAATGCGACCTCATGCGAGGAAAAATATGCGACCTCAAGCGAGGGGAAAAAAAAGGGATCATGTGTCTAGACACATGGACCAGTACAGTGACATTCATGTGTCATTAGGTCCTTTTTGTGAGAACACAGAAGATCACTACAGTGACACATGTTGTCATTGGGTCTTCTTGTGTTGGAACATGTGGTCTTGACCAGAGCCGGGTTTGGGCGGGGACAATGCGACCTCGTGCGAGGAAAAAGAAAAAAAAAGGAACACGAAACTATTTATGTACAGCGCAAATAACGCTGCGAAAACCCAACGCCTAATATCCGGCTTTTGGCTGGGATCATGTGTCTAGACACAGGGACCAGTACAGTGACATTTGTGGCCGGGGGAGTGGACGGGAACGGCACCAAATCAAGTTAGATGTGACCGGGCTAGGTCACGGCGACAAATCAAGTCTAGTGTGACAGGGTGAGAATGGGGTGGAATCTTTTATCAATGTTCATCTGTTGTTTAAACTGGCGACTGCCAGAGATGGTGATTACAGATGAGGCTGGAAATAAAACCCAGGTGATTCTTTTGGAGACTCGTAACTGTGTTTATGTTTTAGGCTGCATGATCGTCAAAAATATGGTAACATTCTTTTCTCAATTACCTGATGTAAACAAACGAACTTCCCACTGACGTTCAGGAAATAAAGTCATGCTGGTCTAAATATGAATGAACACCTTTATTAAGTGTCTGCACACTCTGACAACTTCATATTAGTTCATAAATACATGTGCTTCTGTGTTATACAAACCAATCATCTCATGAAATATCACTCAGCCATCGAACTTACAAGATGGTCCAAACCCCAAAATCACTGCCTCGCTCGTCTCGTCCTAAAACCAACTCCACTTATCCCCCTTCTATCCAACCATCACTTCCGTCCTAGCTACTGGGCAATTCTACCCCAAGTTCGATGACGTCATTCCTGAACACTTATATTAAATCACTCATAGGATTTGTGACTAGTGCTATTACACTAACGAGACACGCTCAAATACTTAGTGTTAAATCTTGCTAAGTATTCTTACCCTAACTATAATTAAGTGGCAGCCCTTTGGTGCTAATCCGACGTAACAGTCCTTACTGTCACACATTCATGTGTCATTAGGTCCTTTGTGTGAGAACACAGAAGATCACTACAGTGACACATGTTGTCATTGGGTTTTCTTGTGTTGGGACATGTGGTCTTGACCAGAGCCGGGGTTGGGCAGGGACAATGCGACCTCATGCGAGGAAAAAATATGCGACCTCATGCGAGGAAAAAAAAAGGAACACGAAACAATTTATGTACAGCGCAAATAACGCTGCGAAAACCCGACGGCCTAATATCCGGCCTTTGGCTAGGATCATGTGTCTAGACACAGGGACCAGTACAGTGACATTCTTGTGTCATTCGGTCCTTTGTGTGAGAACACAGAAGATCACTACAGTGACACATGTTGTCATTTGGTCTTTTTGTGTTGCGACATGTGGTCTTGACCAGAGCCGGGTTTGGGCGGGGCCAATGCGACCTCATGCGAGGAAAAAATATGCGACCTCATGCGAGGAAAAATAAAACGAAACAATTTTTTGACGGCGTAACAGCCTTACATAAATTTATTTATACTGAAGCACATTAGAGACGCACCACCTGTATAATCCAGGAACAGAGTGTGAAATGTAAATATAAGTGTTTACAAGTTTACATATTTGGAATCTTTATTCATTTTCCTATGAATCCATGCTGGTCATTAATTTGTACATTTGATTGTTATGAAATTCATTGCATTCTGTGCAGGCAAGGGAGAAAACCAAAAATGCAACCAATAAAAAAATTCATTCACACTATCCTCAGTATCTGGTATGTCCACCATGTGTGCTTGCAAACAAGCTTGGCAGCGGCTCCGCATGGAACGCACAAGTCTCTGAAGGAAATTCCGGGGAATCAAGTCCCATTCACGTGTAAGAGCAGCTTCGAGTTGTTGCAGATTAGCTGGAGAACCTTGTCTGTAGACTCTGCGTCCAAGCTCGTCCCACAGATGTTCTATAGGGAACATGTCTGGTGATAGGGCAGGCCAATCAGTCGTCACAATGTTCTGCTGCTGTAGATATTGCTGCGTAATGCATTCGGTGTGCGTACGTGCGTAATCCTGCTGGAGAAGCTGCAAGTCTGGATAATTTGTGAACGCAGGAGCAACCAATGCATCCAGAACCTCATCTCGATATGTCACAGCATTAACATTTCGATGGAAGACGTGAAGAGGCAAGCGATGGTAAAAACTGAATCCTCCCCAAATGTGAATACTGCCACCTCCAAATTGGTTGTGCTGACGAACACAGCAATCTGCAAAGCGCTCTCCACATCGTCGCCAAATCCGCATGCGTCCATCAGCAAAGGATATGTTGAATCTGCTCTCGTCTGTGAATAGGACAGCATTCCACTGCAGTCTAATCCCATCTGACATGTTGCTCTGCCCATTGCAGGCGCTGCTGACGATGTCTGTGAGTCAAGTTTGGCCCAACATAAGGTCGTCTTGCAGTAAGGCCTGTATTTCTGAGTCGTCGCATGACTGTCATTCGAGAGACTTGCCCACGTCTACCCACTATTGCTCTTGCTGTTTGACTTGCCGGGAGAGAACGATTCCTTAGGTGACTCAGCGCAATATGACGATCTTGCGCAGGGGTAGTAACTCGTGGTTGGCCACTCCGAAGTCTATCCCGGGCACTGCCAGTGGTTCCGTAACGTTCATTGAGACGTACAATAGGGCTGTGGTGGCAATTCATCCGTCTGGCAATGGCCCGCGAGCTCATTCCGGTCTCTAATATACCAATGGCTCGTTGGCGGTCGTTTTCAGATAGTCGTGGCATTTCAAGCACATGTACTGGGGGTTTTGTCTCAACGGCCTTTTTATACCGAGTATACTGCCACAACGCGTACACATTTTCAGGGTCATAGCTGTTGGGAATTGTGTTGCACGTGTAACTTTCATTGTTTTCATGTAGTCTGTACACAAACCCGTGGGTTGAATCATGCACTTTCCATTCCAGCAGCCATTCGCTCTCTACCTCATGACAAACACGGAGAAAATCCATTCCCACACTTTTTTTTCCAGCTTCTCGGCATCAGTATATATAATAGTGTTACCGCTAAAAAGCGGTTAATTATATAAAATCACTGGAAACCGCCACTGTTGCAATAGGTGGTGTCAGGAGGCAAATGTTTAATGTATAGGTTCCAGGGGGGATGATTAGTATAAACATCATCAGCGAGGTCCCCAAATGTTACGGGATTTGTTGCTTAGTACAATGAACTCCCAAATAGATGTCACGAGATAGATTAAGTTTGACTGACACTCAAGACAGTACGTACGCAAATGAATAACTTGACAGAAGTCTGGGTCACAGTTCCAAAATATAATATTGACAGCTTAGTCCTGGACATCAGTAACAACAGTACAAAATACTTGCATAATTAGAATATGTAGTACAGTCATCCTTACGTACTGGTAACAACTGCATTCAATGTAAGTAGGCATTCACTCCTCGCACATATATCTCTGTGGTCCGTATTCAATGTAAGTGCGGCATTCACTCCTCGCACATATATCTCTACCTCTGGTCTAATCACCAGGCATCCAAATTCCTCCAGAACTTAACAGCGCGGGAAAAACCACAACGCGCTTACGTAGACCTCCTATTGGCGCGGGAAAGCAAACAACGCGCCTTCAAACAATAACATATAATGGTCTTACCATAGACCTCCTTCTGACACGGGAAAACGACGTGTCTTTTAATCCATTCACTTCCAAGCCCGGGACAGAACACAACGCGCTGATAAATAACAATATATAAAGGCCTTGTAAATACACTTTACGCGGAACATCATCGCGTCATATCCAATATTTCATAATCAAAATCACAGACACTATTCACATACTCTAGAAAACCCCAACCGTCTCCCACGACGGATGGCCACAGACTCCCTGACCTCTCAGTATCCTTCACTGACAAGTCTACTAACTACATTCACTTTGCACGTTTTTCTCATGTGCTCGTAAACCCCAATTCACACACAAACGCCCCTGAGTAATCTTCAACCATGCTACGTGCTTCTAAACAGTGAACTTTTAAATGTAACATTCCAAGCTTGCATACTTCAATAATAATACACTCTAAACAGAGTTACACCACCATTCTCTACCCACACACATGTATATACACGTCATGTATCTCATGACATTAAACAACTTACCAACAAACTTCAGCCCCGTACACAAAAATCCTTAACACCTAACTCTAACTTCGAATATGACTTAACAAATAGTTTTGCGTTTTTAATGTGCTTCAGTATATATATATATATATATATATATATATATATATATATATATATATATATATATATATATATATATATATATATATATATATATATATATATATATATGTGACAGCGCCATCTTGAGGTCTGTCGTTCTAGGCGCTGGCCCCATCTGGTCAGTCATATTGTCTCTGTGGTTTAGTGCCTTTTGATCACGTTATCTTCAAGCAGATTTATTACAAGGCCATAATAAGCCTACGAATTAGTTGTGTTTTTGCTCTAGTTGTGTAAATCTGTGTTTTCATGCATTCTAGAGCAAAATATCGCGAGTGTTGTTTAAGTAGCCAAGATTAATACGCCTAGCGCAGTAAAGTGAGTGATTAGCCTAGTGCCTATAAAAAGAGATAGCGAGCTACCAGCGGACCTTTCCTAGTATCAGCCGACCAGTGAGAACAGACTAAGAAGACACACAAGAGCCAAGCTGTAAATGCCTTGAGCACGTGAGTTAATTTAAATTAGCATTAGTTTTCTAGGATTCTGAAATTGAATACACTAAGGCTTCATTGCAATCAGCTAAGAGGTACTTAGCCGCGTATTTTACGCTGTACAACCCAATGCCTAGAATCCGGCTTTTGGCTGGGATCATGTGTCTAGACACGGGGACCGGTACAATGACATTCATGTGTCATTAGGTCCCTTGTGTGAGAACACAGAGGATCACTACAGTGACACAGTTTGTCATTGGGTCTTCTTGTGTTGGGACATGTGGTCTTGACCAGGGCCGGGTTTGGGCGGGGACAATGCGACCTCATGCGAGGAAAAAAATATGCGACCTCAAGCGAGGAAAAAAAAAAAAAAAAAAAGGATTCTGAAATTATATCGATGTGGCTATTTTAATGTTTAATGGGACAGATAGGTAGATAGATGTGAGAGTTTAAGAGCGATTATTTCATTCTTCAGAAAGGCTATTCCACTGGAAATTTAGATAAGATTAACGATCGCAAGATAGTAGCCTCGTGGTGGTAAAAGGCGGCGATAGCGAGTCTGATTAAACACGCTCCGCGTGGTAAACCTATAATATGTTATGCCGAGCGACACGTTGTGTATTTAGTCCCAGTTTGGCTTAAGTCGAGAATAATTATATTGTATTCTTTATGTAAGAGTAATTTAGTGTATGTCACGTTTATTGATAATTCTACTGTATATTTATGGGTTACTGTGAGGTGAGAATATGTATTTAGATTTCTGGAGAGCGCGAGGCCACTCCTTTGTTGAGACAGGTGTTTCTCTGTTTGCTCCTGGTGGAGCATGGAAACACCAATGCGGCTGGTGTCCACCACAAGCCAACAGAAGCATTTTTATGCTATTACAGTGGTTGTTCCTGTAATAATGTGTTTCATGTGATGAGATTCCCAGCCGCACGAGTCGTCACATACGACATGCTTCAGAATGCAGTAACGAATATTGAGATAGACCAGTTGTGAGGTGGTGGTTAATTCTCATTATTGAGATTATTTGTTGTACATGTATTGAAGAATATTATTTTATGTCCAGTTGATTATTATTGTTGTGTGAACAATGGTTTGTGAGAGCACGTGGGCGTACCAGATGTATATTTCTCTTCTCCGCTCCTGAGGGAGCATGGGGCCACCGGTGTGGTTTACCTCAGCATGGAGCATTCAGATGCTTTTTGCAGTAGTGGTTTCGGTAGCAACCTATGTTACCCGGTGCGATTGCCAGCCTCATGCACAACACCATACTAGTCGCATTGGGCGACACGCATGAGTGTGTGAGATAGTTGATGATGTCAGGTGGGCGCATGTTTTCTGTATGGTAAGTGTTATTATCCATGCTATTGATGTTCACTTAGACGTTGTTTTATTTATTATTTTTCAGACAGTCTATGAACACTGACTGGGTGTTTGTTGGATTGTCTGTTTGGTGTTCGGTTCTGTTCGGTAGAATTAAATGTTGATCTGCATAAGGCTTTGGGTTGCTTGAATTGTTAAGTCTGCTGCTGAGAGGGTTGCAAGCAACCAATAATTGCAACCCCTGTCAAACGATCCTTTATAAAATTTTCTTGGTGCACGGTCCCTTGGGTGTGAGGTACCCCTAGCGCCCCCTGTCACATATAATATATATATATGAATAAATTATATTAATATATAATTCGTAACTATATAATATATATATATTAATATATATATATATATATATATATATATCTTAAAAATCTCTCAAAATAAAGAGAATTCAATCAATCAATACCCTTTAGCTCCCCGAGGAGCATATGCCTTCAACAAACACATGCCAAGTCTTCATGTCCTGTCCAATCCACTCAAGTTCTTTCCATGTTTTCCTCATCATTTTCACCTCTGTATCCAGTTCTCTTCTCCGTGTGTTTTTTGGTCTACCTCTGCCTCTCTGTCCCTGTGGATTCTAGAACAAGGACTGCCTTGTAATGCTATCAACAGGTTTCCTCAATGTGTGTCCTATCCATCGCCGGCGTCTTCTTCTCAACTGGATAACTTCTTTGGAACTATTAATAATGGGAGACTTCAATATTGATGCCTTGAAGCGAAACGTTAATTGGGATAATTTGTATACCCTGTACAACATGAACCAGTTGATATCGCTACCAACCCGTGTCACAGAAAAGTCATCAACCTGCATTGATCATCTGTATGTTACTAACACTGCTCACGTCATTGAAGTCTGCGTTCCCGTATGTGGTCTAAGCGATCACTATCCCATATGTTGCACCTGGACCAAAAAGGGAGTTCGAATTCCTAAACTCTGTCACCAGGTTGTACAGGCACGAATATTCAAGAATTTTGATAGCTCCAAGTTCTTGTCTGATCTCTTAGCGACACCTTTTGATAATGTCTATGGAGTATCTGACCCGACTGAAGCCTTAGAAATATGGATGTCAGCATTCACTTCAGTTCTTACACAAACATGCTCCTGTGAGCGTAATGAAACGTGTCAAGTCAAGAATTTATGCCTTCCATGGATAACAATTGGAATACCTGAAAACTAGGCAACAGCGAGACTATTTCAAGAAGATTGGAGACCATGCAAGCTATAGAAAAATAAAGAAACTTAGCGCAGTACATTTTTAAGGAAATCTAAAAGAGACAGCACCTCAGATCCATGATTGAACGGACGGCCGGGTTGCTCATCTATAAATCTGGAGCGCCTATTAACCTTCTCACAAATATGTACGCCGGCATAACCTCCGACAGCCGAAGCTCACAAACATTAATGCTGATAAATTTTGCCAGTTTTTCCCTCGTCCATCGCACGAAACATCCGGGATAAATCATCAGCAAACTGAATTGTAACTGCTCTTTCTGATTTCGTTTCAATCAAGGTTAAAACGAAGCCCACCTTCCTGAATTACCTTTACTGTCAGGATCTCGGAGGTCTCTATTTTTAATTAAATCATTACCTCAGAAGAAATCGTGCCGGTGAAAGATGGAATATCTTCGAGGATACTTTCAGATTGCAGAGCCTGTTGTATGCAACTCTCACTCACTTACATTTACAATCTGTGTCCTCACAAAGAAAGTGTTTTCCTCAACGACTGAAAAAAAAACAGGCTAGTGATACCATGACCTAAAAAAGGTGATAGTAAAAAATGTCGTCACAAACTACCGGCCGATTTCCCTACTATCAGTCATAACTAAGCCGCTTGAACGACACATGTATAAACATATTCTTTCTTCACTGAACAGCTACAATCTTATACATGAAAACCAATCTGGATCTCGACCCAAACCCTCTTGTCAATCCTTGTTGACTAAGATTACCGAAATCTGGTATTCTAATATCAACTGCGGGGAAGAAAAAATAAATGGAGTGTTATTAATCGACCCTTTACATAAGAATTTGACACAACTGACCACTCGTTGCTGATACAAAAGCTTGCGGTGTACAAATTTCATCCAACAGTGATCACATTAATAAAATCCTTCCTTGAAAACAGAACACAACGAGTCTTATACAATAATGTGCTCTCTAAATCATACACCGTTTCAATGGGTGACCCGCAGGGCTCGATACTAGGACCCTTACTCTTCAGCATCTTTATCAATGACCTGCCCTTGTCATTGCCACATGACGATATGTTTTCTGATGATACCACAGTAACAGTAGCTGGAACAGACATTAACACTGTTCAGTCTCTTTCGCAGTTTAACCTGAACATTGTACAAGCTTGGTGCACTATTAATAGTATGTACATTAATAAAAACAAAACTCAATCTTTGATTATCTCAACCCGCCAAAAGATTCTGCACTGTCAACCAAATACGAAATCTTTATCTCTAGATCGGAGAACGTATTAAGCAAGTTACGGACCACAGCCCTGTTGGGTGTGGGTCATCGACCCCAGTCTCTAAGCCGGAAGTCACATGTCTATTTCATCGCAAACAAGATCTCACAAAAATTGTTTCAACTCTCAAAAATCAAACATTTTTTATGTCCACACTCTAGACTTACATTCTATTATGCACATATTCAAAGTCACCTTTCTTATTGCTCAAATATCTGGAGTCCGCTGTGGGCTTGTTCATTTTTGAAACGCCTAGAATCCCTACACAAAAGGGCTCTACGAACTTGTTTGCCTGAATGAATAACATTCCCAGTGCTCAGCTATTTTCACAGCTGAATGTTCTTCCTCTTAAAAAAATTCTTCTTTTTTTCCAAGATCTCCTGTTTGTGCATCAAATATTACCCGGCAGAACGCCTTCCTACTTGCAAAAGTCCTTTCGATCTAAATCCTGCTCATATTTTATACGTGGCGCCCTACCTTTGGCCCTTGCAAAACCTCCAACTGACCTCTTCCGCAGTTGTTTTAGTTATGCAGGTGTTTTAGCATGGAATTCTCTACCCATGTCTGTCCAAACTGATAATTACACGACATTCAAAAGACATCTGCATTCACATGTCCATGAAATCTTTGTACAAAACTTTGTACACACATCTAGCGACAATTCTGTTTCAGTTATTTCAACGTTTCCACGAGCATTTAACTATCATTGTAATATTTTTATTTTAAATTGAATTTTTATATTAAGTACTTTACTTATTGCTCTCTCTCGCTCTCTCTCTCTCTCGAGCACTCTCATCTCTCTCTTCTCTCATTCTATCTCACTCTCCTCTAACTCTCATCACACTCACTCATCTCTCTCTCCTCCTCTCTCGTCTTCCCTCTCATTCTCTCTCTCTCTCTCAACTCTCTCTCTCTCCTCACCCTCTCTCTCTCTCTCTCTCTATGTGCGTGAATGACTATGAGTAAATGTACTTGTCTGAGCTAAGTTTCTGATTGTGAGGATATTATTAATTGATCCTGTCTGAAGTTGTTAATATTTTAATTTTTAACACACTGAAAATTGTATTGCAGGGCAGAAATGTAAAAAGGCAATTATGCCTATTTCTTTACCCTGATGAAATAAAGATTTCGTTCGTTCGTTCGTTCGTTCTTGTTCCACTGGCACTTGTCTGGTTCTTGTCATCAATTCCACATTTGTGACTTTGTCATACAATTTCAGTCCATCTATTCTACGCAAGCACCCGTTTATAAGTCTCTAGCTTTTTGGTTGTTGTTTTTGTTGCTCTCCGTGTCTCAGAGCCATACAATAGGACTGACCTCACATTTGAGTTAAGATTCTTATTTTCGTGTTGGACATGGTCTCTCTTGTTCTCCATATGTTTCCCAATGCAATGAAAGCTTCTCTTGCTTTTTGTATTCTTATTTTGATATCACTGTTTGTCCCTCCAACTTTGACTATATAACTGCCAAGATATGTGTATGATTCTACATCCTTGTCGTAAATTTATTTTGAGAGAAAGAGTCTTAGAAATAGTGGTCCTGTTTAGAGTGGAGAATGATGGTGGGGCTAAGTGATAATAAGGGTTAGAGAGTAAATAGTTGCTTCACAGAGTGCTGGAGAGAGTAAGGACAGACTTATTTACGACAACCGTTCCTCTCAATCTTCTCCTCAAACTCTCCTGGTCAAACAATTATTTGCCAGTTTCCAGACACACACCTGCGCTCACGCCGATTTGGTGCTTCAAACACACAGACGCACGTGTAATACAAACTATATTAAACCATATATGGGAAATTTTGGCTTTGGTATTACCAACACAGTAACTAAATAAGTTTATGCTGTTTATTAACATTAAAATCAGTCACAAAAAAATTTATCATGTTGTTACAGAAAAATATCATAAGTAAAGAAAATAGGAAAGTGGGGGGGCGGGGGGGGGGGGGGGGGGGGGGGGGGGTGGGGGGGTAGGGGGGGGGGGGGGGGGGGGGGTGGGGGGGGGGGGGGAGGGGGGGAGGGGGGGGGGGGGGGGGGGGGGGGGGGGGGGGTGGGGGGGGGGGTGGAGGGGGGGGGGGGTGGGGGGGGACATGAGATTGGTTAAAAGATTGGTAAATCGACTAAGCCCTTCCCGCTTGTATTTAGACAAAAGATAAACCCAGTCAATACACAAAGAAAGATAGTGTTATCAGGTGGAAAATAGGGTAATTTTTGTAACCCCAACAGTGAATATTAATTACTCCCCTTGAAAGAGGTGTTTATGCAAATATTAGGTATGAGTGGTAGAAGAAAATCCTGTTATTCCCAATGTGTTTTTTCTCTTTACTAAGCCAAATGAAAGGGGGGTGGGGGGGGTAAAAGAGAGTTATACAAAATTATCCCACTTAAAGGAACAATGCAGGGTATAGCAGAAAATGTATTACCCGGTAGGCAAGTTAAAACAAAAAATGGTTTTTGCAAAAAAAAAAATCTCCTGTCATTCATGCACAGCTCGTGAGGGGGCCCACAGCTCATATTGCTCACACATCACTTACTCGATTGCAGCATGTCATGCCCTCGGAACTTCCTCATGACATAACCCTCGAATATATAAACCAGAAATTACACTCATGACATATGAAAAATGACTGTGTGTGGGTACTCCGTGAGTGTTGATATTGTCTGAGATGTCCCGCCCCAGATTTTAAGCGAAGGTTGCCTGATTAGCAAATATTTCCCACTTATCGCCGGACGTGATAAAGCCTAAGAGATGTTCTTGTGTGGATTTTTATTATATAAAAAGAGTCTATGGGATGGCACCGTGATACAGGGGTTCGATAACAGTGGTGGTTCCTTTAAGGAATGGTCTATTTAATTTCGCCGCTGGTGGTTATTAAAATTCCTTCAAGTGCGTGAATGACATAGCAACTGACCGGTAAAGTTTTTAATCCAGTGAAGGGAAAACTAGGCCCAGTCACAGTTCAGAGGTAAATAGGTACTCTCTCACAGCTGGGCAGTAAATAACATAGCGCTACTGGCAAACGTTTCTTCCGTTCCAGTTTTTCTTACAGATTGAGGTAATTTAAATTTTGAAATTGATGGGTTTGTTTAAATAAGTACTTTGTTGAGTGGGATTTCGTTCATGTAAATTATGAATAGCTAGGCCAAGGCGCATAGGACCGCCACGAGATTATAATTTACAAATTGTTTCATCAAGTATATCTGGAAGTTTAAGAACCAAAGTCTTGGAAAACTCTGTATGATTTCTTTATTGCTGGGATTGGCCAAGGTTATGTGATCATTCTATAGAAAAAGAGTAGAAAAGCCATGACAAACATAATCATACCGCAAAAATCAAATAATATTCCTAACGCGCGATAAATTTACCGTTAAGACTATCTATATAAACACTCGCGTATTTTAATTATGTATTTAAGAAAACACTTTCCACGCGTTCTAATGGTTAACACACACCTCTAATATATATATAGGACTTAACTAAATTTATTAATATAAATTTTCCCTTCGCGACTTTAAAAGTTACTTTAGCATTTAATAATCTAATTATTTTTGGAAATAATCTAATAGATATGATCATTAAATTTACCACTGAGAACTGTTTTGAGATGAGTTTTAAATTAATAAGATTTAAATAAAACCAAAATCAGTGAAATTAAAATGAAAGCACTAGACCACTCATCACTTCAGTAACAAATATATTATCACTGTGCACAGAAAAAGAAATCACTCCAATGTAGCCACCCAATTCATGATGGAAATCTAGCAAATTCTACTATAGCTAGTGAATTTTAAATCTCTGGCAACCGAATGATAAAATGGCTTATTTCTTCGTGGTCTGTATAATATCTAACATAAAAGCAAGATGGGAGGGACATGTTAGAAATTTGACAACTTTTTAGATCTCAGGAGACTTTTGTGGTTCTGACCGCCAGACTACAAAGCGAGATGCCGCCCCTGGGATTTTCCCACAATCGTGGGTTATCTCCGTTTGCTGCGTCCGCTTTCGGCTTTCCCGTTTCGCGATTCCATCCTTGTGCGAGCGGTTTCTGTGGTTAACACCCGAGATGCGAAATGCCGGCAAGAAAACTATGCCGTCGTTCGTTTTCAGGGACCACTACTGCCTTTGATAGCATGCCGCGCTAGTTCTTTTCTGAGATCGCTCAGTGCCTGTTTGATCGTGTGCCGCCTACATTTCGTTTGATTCCTGGCAACGCCCCACTGGGCCGGTTCTGACCAAGTTTACTTGAAAATAACTGCATATGATTGCTCAGAGATATCCGTGGGCATGAGTTAATAACCTCTCGTTAAATCAATGCGGATGACCAGAATGTGCGGTAGTATGAATTGACCAACATAGTATGTATCAGCCAAACGTGTTGGACAAATCAGCGTGAAAAGGTTGCATTGATTAATGGGTAAAGTGTGGAAAAAAAAAACCATTTTGGACGTGACGAAAAGATTACAAGAATAAAGCGAGTGCAACTGATTGATTTCCAGAAGGGGTCGTTATGAAGGGGTCGTAACCATATCATCCAACACCTTCAGGGTCAGCTGAGTTCGTTATGTCAACAATCGTCCCCCCTTCTGTTGGTGACATGAAAACAATCTTTTTAATGTTTGATTTATGACAATGGAAGCTGCCCTGATCGGTAGCTTTTGGATGATTGGTATCTTATCAACTTCCTCCTCTTCCTCCGTAGCCAGATTTTCTTCTTCATGAAATCCGCCCCGACATTCTGACTTACCCCGTAATATATTTCAACTTTGAAAGAATTTAAAGCGCTTAGAATACGGGCCCACAAACGCATGATACCTTGCGTTTTAAATTTTTAAATTCTTTATTGGCAACCGAAGGAAAGGCTAACGGGAGCACGGTCTGATTTGCACCGTGGAAAGATGTACCATAGAGAAACTCAATGATGGCGCGTACTGATTACCGACCAATCATAGCGAGACATTCTCTTTCGACTACGCTGTAGTTCCGTTCAGGCTTTAATTTAAATTTCCGACATGCCATAGGCAACTGGGACAATAGCATGTACGGGTCACAGTCAATCGGAATGAAGCAGTGTTGATTGACCCGATGCCCAGATCCTGACGCGTCGACCCCCGCAAGTACGAAAGGGGGTGTGGGGGGGGGGGGGGGGGGGTGGGGGGGGGGGGGGGGGGGGGGGAGACTATGCGGTAAGTTA